>BMAO01017440.1:0-146534 GCA_019973975.1 Trichonephila clavata
AAACTTCTGTGCAAGATTAAAAAATTGCTTAAAAATTAGATTTTAAAAAAAAATTGTGATTTTCGTAAAATAACGTTATTGCAAGAAATAATCAAACAGTATTTTGTACATTTTTTATTTAAAAGTCCTTCGTTTCAAATTAAGCGTGAAGTTTGAAAGCATTAACTTAAAAAATTAAGCCCTAAAAATAAAAACTTTAAATAAAAAATACGCGCGATTTACAGTTTGCCAAGCCTTGGCGTCGAAAAATGGTTTCGCGCCAAATAGCTTTCAACTGTTTCACCTGAAACTTCACATCTAACTCAAGGGTTACACCAAAAAGTTCTGACTAAACATGCGAAAATCAGCAAATTTGGCGAGTAAAAAAAATGCGAGTGAAAAAAGTTTTTTTGCTTCAATTTTCATCATTTTCTCTTAATAATTTTCAAAATTAAATCATTATTTGATGTCAGATTAAGATGAAAGAATGTATTCATACATTTCTGAGATTCATTTAAAATATTTATCTGTATCAAATCAGTGATTTAAAAAATAAAAAGTAAAAACTTTTTTGAACAAATTTTAATAAAACACTCAAAATACTTAAATCAATCGTTTAATGATTTCTTCTTTAAAAAAGATAATTGCATGAAACTTTATTCCCATGTGTCGAACATTTCAAAAAATCCTCACAATTTTACTTCAAGATTTAAAATAGTAGTGAAATTTTGTAATTTGAAAAATTTCTACTTTTCTGTCTTTTTTCAACATACAACTATTTTTAAAAAGGCTACATTTTCGTTTCCGAGGACTAAAAAACTGCAACGAAAGAATTGGAAAGTGGGTGAGTGATTTATAAATTCGCCTGTTCACCTACTCGAGAGTTTTTGGCGACGGACTTCGAAATTTTAAGCCACGGTCAAGTGATGAGGACGACACCTGAGCTTTCACCCATCTCTCCTAATTACCACACCACACCAACTTAAGAACAAATTTCGAAAAAGGGAGTTTTTATGACATAGTTAAAGAAATCACTCACATCGCGCGCATACACACACACACATAAGTGCTATCGTCCTAAGGGAAACAGGAAATTCCCATGGGGATGAAGTTATTCACTCGGTAAAAGCCCGTGCAACCCCGGGTAAGCGGAGAGGAAAGAAACAAAGAAGTCAAAGTAATTTCGAAAAAATACTATTGGAAGTGCTGATTTTGTCAAGAGAAGGGAAAATGTTAAACGAGAAAGCCATGATACGCACTCACGGGCCATGCACTCACATCGTACGTGTCACACCCACACAGAAGTGCTGGCGTCAGAAATAAAGGAGGAAATTAACATGGGGATTAAGTTATACCCTCGGTAAAAGCCCATGCAACGCCGGGCCGGGTCAGCTAGTATATATATATATATATATATCGGTTTCAAAAGCGTTACATGGAAGTCGAATTAAAATACATTGCTTGTTAACGATAGAAGTCCACCTTTTCTTCTTCTGATGTTATGCATTGTCAGATTTTTTTTATATTTAAAATTATTTTAGGTATCCGACTACTTGCGACAACTTTTTTTGAAAAAAATGGAGATATGGGGATTTTTTTGTTGTTGTTTTTAGATTTGTTTAGTACATTTTAAGAAAAATATGCTAAAATTAAGAAGATAAAAATTAATTATTATTACTAAAATGGGAAAAAATGGGTAAAAATTTACGAAAAATAACATAAACGGGGCCCATTCTGAACCAAAAGTTTATAAACTAACTTTCAATTTTTCAAGTCTGATGTGTTGCTATGTTATTCAGTTTTGAAATAAAATTCAGGATAAGAGTTGTTTTAATTTTTACAAAAACTAGAGCACTTTATCTTAGTTATTATATAAAAATGCTTAAAATGGCAGTGATTATATTCACATAAGGGAGTGTAAATTCTGTAATAAAACAGTGATTGATAAATCTGAAGGTTAAAACACTTCTATTAAACAGAACACACACAAACAAATTCATTTAATTATTTTCAAAACTTTTGGAGCAATAGCAGTCCCCGTTTGAGTATTTTCAAAATAACACATTTGGAGTAAAACGCGTTTTAAAGTATGACCTCTTGCTTAAAGTAATGGCATCTGCTTTTACTAAAACACTTGTAGTTTTTGTTTTTGTGAACGGAAAATAATAAAGTTGGTATTTTTATAAAACTAATAAGAAGGTCTATAAAATAAAATCACAAAAAAATTGTCAATTTTTGGCAAAATTCACAATTTTAGGGTAGTCAAATACCTTAAGATACAATGAAATTTTTGAAAAATTATTCATTTTAAGAAAATTTTATCTCAAATCTATGTCAAGCATATCAATAAAATGTTTTAAATATCAAGAATAATAGAAAAAAATTTGGTGTTTTTTACGACAGAAAGCAAACAAGGCAGTTTTCCTGAAATTGCCTCGGATTCAAATGAAGGACCACTAAAATGCTTTCAGCGAACCACAGCTTGAAGACCCCTACCTTAATACAAATTACGATTTTCATTTCCAGTATTTTCACCCAAAAATGGAATAACACTAAGTTGTGTTGCCATTAAAGTTTCAACAATAAATGAACAGCTGAGGTCGCACCATGGAAACGGTAATGGATGTACTGAACTGAATTAAACAGAAATATCCTACGTCAGACAGTGAATTTTTTTTTCTACTTTTTTATTAATAAGGACACGCATACAAAATATTAAAACAACTTTACATAATTTTATCAATCATTTTATTAAACATGCATTAAAATTTAGTTTTGAATTCAATATAAGGACCAAATTTTTAGAGCATGCAATAAAAAAAATTCACACATATTCTTAAAAATTTCATGACCGTAATATTTTCAGGCTAGCATTTTTAGGAATGCAACAGTAGTTTTCGAACTTTTTGTCAGTGCGACGCTACAAGTGATATTTCATATTTTAAAAACCAATATTTTTTCTTAAAAAAAGTTCGTCAATGTTTACCAATAGAATTAAATTTATTAAAAGTGTTTTAATCCTCACCGTAACTCCATGAAGTAGTGCGCATCCGGAGGACAGAACCCGGTACCTTTGGTTCCGCAAGCACGTAACATACCGCTGGACCAAAATGATCACTTCAGACCGGGTGGCTGTTATTGGCTTATATGTTGCTGTTGTTGCTTATGCCACCTGTCTGACGTAGTCATTCATCATGGCAACGGGCTAGAGTCGTTTAACCTAAGCTTTGAGCCCATGAAGGTGACAGTACGATTTTGCTCATGATAGATGGCGACACCATTCGAACCCTCTGATTTAACAAGCACGTGCTCCTATTGGCTTATATTGATGATATCGCTACATCCAATATAATTTTACGCGCTTCCATAGTTTAAATATCACTATAATACTCGCAGAACACTATCATTTAAGCTGAAGTATAACTGCGGCACAACTTGTATTAAATTACAAGATGAAAACGAATTCAAAATAGAAATTAATTACGCCTCGGTATTAACGAATAATCATCTCTAGCTCATCGATGGGATTTATCGATATCTGTTTCAAAAATCAATATCTTGAACGCTTTATACAATAAATAATGCTTTTTTTTGTATTTGAAATCATCCTGTAATATTGATTGTTTGAGTATAAGCAAACTATTGTGCATAAGAGATAAGTTTTTAAATTATTAACTTCATATCTCTTATAAGTGGACATTAAATATCTCAAATAATTAGGAAAGAAAAATTAAAGGGAAAGAAAGTGTTTTGGATTTTCAAATAAATGAATTACCGTAAAATCCTTCTCTTCTATTTTCCATTGGTGCATTGGGCAAATCATGTACCCTTCGGTAGATCCCGGTCCATGTTGACATCGAAGGGAACGAGATGGCCGATTCCCTTGCCAATGAAGCCAGAATACTTGAGCCTGTAACTTCATCTACTACAGCCTACGTCATCTACTTGAAGCCAACACAGTTGCAAAACAAAAGCTCTGCCCAAGCCCTAGAAGAAAAAATTCTAGCAGCCAGAATTAAATTATAGCCGAGAAATTACGACAGCACTAACTAGACTAAGGACAAAGCATTTTAAGGGCATGAAGATTCTCCCCGATGGTTCCAGATCATATGTAGAATGCAGGTACTGCCTTGGAATGCAACTGGATCCCAAACACCTTTTTAGCAGTCTTTCCATTATTGGTGCCATTTTTAAAATAGACAATGACTGCAGCATGTGGACATTCTATACTCGGATCTTGCCACGGCAGTGTGATTCACACCTTTAAAAATATTTGACGATATCTTTAAGTTTTGTTATTACCACCTTTACACTTTGCCATGCACGACAACAACAACAACCGTACAATTCGGCGTATAACGCGGATCTATACTTTCAAGCCGCAATTTTTAATTTTTGGGTATGTTCTCCGCGCGCGCGTATAACGCGCATCCCCTTTTTTATGAAGTAACCTGAAATGGATGTGCGCAATGCTTTTATGTTTTGAAGTCATTTATTCGAGGTATTATTCCAAGCTTTAGAAAACAATAGTATATTTTTTAGAACTACAACCCTTTAAGTTTAAAGGAATGACATTTATTTTAAATAAACAATATTCCAATGCATGTAGACGTGTAATATGTTTCCTATGCTTATATTTTCTTATTTTTGAAGTTCTCATTTTTATACCCGGCGTATAACACACACCCTTAAATATCGATCTTATTTTCTGTGTTAAAAGTGCGCGATATACACAACACACACACACATACGCCGGATTTTACGGAACATTAAATATTAGTTATTTCAAGGTAACTTATTTTATTGCATCGCAATATTTTCGAAAGAAAAAACGGTAAGGTTTCAAATTTTCTCTGACTACATCAAATTCGTGAAAGTAATTTTGTAATATTCTATTAGATTTCATGCAATAAAAAACAACAGAAAGGGTAAAATACATTTTATCTCTGAATTTAAAAATACCTTGGTTTGTTCATTTCAAACATCAGCAGGAATGTAACAAATAAAAAAAAAAAAACCTTCATTATTTACATTAAAATCTACGCATCAGTATTATTCTTAGGAAGAAAACCGAAAAAAATACTATGAAATTAACGTGCTAATTCATTTATAACGACCGGCAGTATTAACGCATTGAAAAAAAAAAATATTTGAGGCAACAAAATCTGATTGTTGCAGCTGTCTCTGAGTGGAACTCTCTCTCTCTTATCCGTATTCAGTTAAAAAAAAACAACATAATTTGAATTAGATTTTAAAAAAACACACACACACACGGAAATCGACTACTCCGTAACCAGAGTAAAACAAAACACTCCCAGCGACGAGACGTAACAACAATTTATTGTAAGCAAAAACGTGATCAGTTCCAGTCAGGCAGTTACCACATGTATGTAAACGGCTAACATTAAAATAACGTTTCATGAAAGGCAGAATAAAAGGAACATATTGATTTTTTTTTAAAAGAGGAATATTCAACTTCACGAAGCCGACACTAAAATATATATATTATGTCGGTGTCGTAGAGGGGGGATGGGGTGCAGAGGGGGCTATGGCCCCCGGCGGCATACGAAAAGGGGCGGCGGCAAGCACCACGATATTTAAATTCAAAAAATATTTCAAATTCCAAATAGCACCCGCGCTGACACAAGCCAAGCGATATCGCGCGGGCCGACCCGGCTTTTGGCAACCGGTACTGTGTGAAGTCAATGATACTCAAAATTATTTGTGCCAACAGAGGGACTATATATCCATCAATGTGCTACAAAAATACATGCTTTACAGACCGTATTTTCGAATCAAAATGAGAGGAATTCGTGGATGACGCTTTAATATATGCTAAAAGTTTATGTGAAGAGCTTGAAATTTCTTTTGAACCCCCAAGACGAATCAGGAGGAAGCATATATTTGGCGACGGAAGTAAAGATGTTCAGTTGTCGTATGAAGATGACTTGAGGCGAACAATGTTTTCTTCAATAGACAGAATAATTGCTGAAATTCGAGAAAGATTCAAACAGTTGCAAAAACATGCTTTTTTAAGGCCTGAAGTGATATTGAGCATGGACGAACTTAACTTAGATCAAGCTCCTGAAGACAATAATAAAGAATTCCAACTTGAGCGCGTGCGTCTACAAGCTTTCGTAGCTGCAGCAGACCCAGGCTGTAAAAAAAAAAAAAAAAAATGTTCCGGATCTCTCTGGGTTTATTAAAATATATTATTGAGTCTAAACTTGAAGAGGGTTTAACAAACATTGTCATAATGTTGAGAACTTTTTTTTTTTTAACATCTGCCATCAGTAATGCCAGTTGCAAGAGAAGCTTCTCTAAGCTAAAATTAATCAAAAATTCTCACATCGACTATGTTCACGTTTAAGGATAATAAATTTAGCTATTCTGGCAATTGAACATGACATACATATTGCTATTGCATAAAAGATTTTGCTATGAAAAAAACACGAAAAGTGCATTTTTAATCATTTTTTTACTTTTACTAATTTTTGACAAATTTCCGGTCGGCCCCAGGCAGCGAAAGCCCACGCTACGCCACTGTGTTATGTGTGTCAGTCACATAGGGCTGATCGTAGCAGGTGTGCACAGCACGTGAGTGGCCGCGTAAAGTTCTATCAATCAAGCAAAATTTTTCTCAAAATAAAACTTAAAATAAGTCGAATATTTTTTTTTTATTTCCACGGAAACGTAAATTATTACGGCTAAGTGATCTACTACGTCGGCATGTGTCGCCTTCAGTGCTCTTCTCTACGTGTTCTCCAGTGGAGTGCAGGCGGTTTATCTCAGGTTAAGAAGCATGAGCTTGCCAAATAAGCCGAATAAATATGCTGAATTTTAAATAGTTATAAAAAATTAAAATGTCCCGATAGCATAGCATTGCTTAAAAAAATGTAATGTAGTGCACATTGTGCATGTCTATTGTCCATTAATGTCTACTCTTTACACGCATCCTCATTTGATTGCAAAATTCAGGGCAGAGCCGGTAATACCGCAATAGAAAAGTTTTTTTGCTTATTAGTGGCACTGTGGATCGATGTTTAACAAAGGTGTTTCAAAAATTATTTTTGCGAAAGTTACTTCACGAAAATATCTAATATGATTAGTATTACCTAAGTCTCAGGAGTGTTTAAATTCAATATGCAATTGGAGGAATTAAAAGTTTTCAATTGAATAATAACCTTACAATTTAGAAAAGCAAAATAGAGGAAAGAAGAGAGATTGTTTTGTATCTATTTGCATTTTTATGAACGTTTTACATTTTATTGCTATACAGGTAGATGAGTTTATATAACGTCAACGTTGAGTATTAGTCAAAATATGAAAATTTCTTTGGAGAAGCGGAACATTAGGTCTTGGCATGCGGGAGGCCGACACCCTAGGATCAGTCCTGACCGTTGCCATTAACATTAAAAAAACATACTCAATTCCTTTAATATGCATGAAGATCATCTTTGGGGAAAATGCGATACTTTTTATACGGAAAATTTTATTTTATTAAAAAAAAATTAATCCTACCTTTCTGGTTTCTGTACATTAAGTAAATAAAGTTCAACATTGGAAATGATTATTTAAGTATAAATTTTAATCATATAAATCATAGCTTCCCAAAGTGGTTCTTACGGATCACTGGGTAACCCACTTCTATTATTAAGACAGTTTTTAAAAAATTAATGGTTCTTAAGTATTAAAAAAAATTTTAGAATTCAAATTAGAAATTTTACAGTAAAATATTACAGGTACATAAAATAGAAGTAATAGCATGTGCTGCACGTTGGAAATCAGGTCGATCGCAAGTTTAAATAGAAACAGAATCTCACCGCTACATGCTTTAACGTGTAAAATTTGGTAGTATCAGAGTCGGGCATCTGGTCAACAGTTATGTTTTGTTCATGATTCCAAGAATGTAGCAAATTTACCTTAGTTTTGAACAGAAAGCAGAGTATTATTCTTTGTACTGTTACGAAGATTACTATCTCATTGAAAAAAAATGTGTTCTATATTTTAAAGCAAAAGTTATAATTTGAATAAATATAAGGTGACCAATTTTTTTACAACGAAAAGGAGGACGAAATATTTAAGAAACAATTACAATGTAAATATATGAAACATTTTATATATTAACTCAAACAAATATACACTAATTACGCTCAGATCCTTTTTAGTTATTTACTTAAACAAGTATTTTTCCATTGAATGAATTTTTATCAATATATCATTTTCTAATGTATTGGAAATTTCAGAGCAAGAAATATCCTTCATATTGAATTTTATGGTAAGTGCAAAGTATCAACATTCAATCTTAATTTCTCACTTGTCCAAAAATCATTACCAATTGGAAAAAAGAAAAAAAAAAACTCCAGCAACTGTTGCATTAGTTCCTGGGCAGCCCAACGTAAATTCAAAAAACAAGAATACAAAACTAAATTTTCATATGGAATGTGTTTTTTTGGAGGGGTTACGCGTTTCCACCCCCCTTTTATCAATTTCATATGTTGATTTTCCCATTGTTCTAATTTATCAGAATTTAAATATACATGCAGTCTTTTTATTTCTTCAAACAGACACGTAACAGTTCGGCCCGGCATCTTTAAATAGAGATTAACAGATTAGTTTTAAAATATTGAAAAGGCGGATATAGGAGGACACTTTTTGAGAACCTATAAAAGGACTGTCCTCCCTAAAGGAGGACTATTGGTCAACTTAATATTACTCCAGATATCACAATGTTATAGTTATATTTTATTTTTAAGTCAGCATTTACCATTTAGGACACCAAAATTAAATTCTTACTATTTCTATTATGCATTAAAATAGTTATTTCACTTGAGGAGTTCATGGCCAAATGTATAAAAAGGGGTTTATGGGTACAGTAGCTTTGGGAACCAGATATAAAGTGGTTATCAACCAGCAAATGTACAAATTTAATATTATATAAAAAGATTGAAAATGAAAACACAGTCAGAATAGTATTATAATAAACATTTTATTTCTTTAAAATCAAAATACGAACAAAATAGATATATAATAAACGTTTGTACAGTTCATAGATATTTTCGCCTTGCAATACATAAATTCACAAAATAATTAAAAGTAAATGCCACATTCAACGATAGTTATGACATTATGAAAAGCACGAACATTGTGTGTGTGAGCACATTTCGATATAATATATATCTATAATAACTATACTTTTTGGAAAAAAAAAACTGGTTCCAACAACACAAAACATAAAAAAACATTATTGATGCAAGGGGGAAAAAAAAAATTTGAATAAAAACTAATGCAGGTAAACGATTATGTTAAAATAAAGACCATAATAAAACCAGCGATTCTCAAAATGTATGCGCAGCGGTGCCTTAAGTTGGCCACGACGTCTCCCCCCCCCCATTTTTTAATTATAATTAGTTATATTTTGACTTAAAATATGACAACCATGGGAAAACCTCAGTTCAAAAAGGGAGTCAACAGTTTGAGAATTGCTGATATACAATAAATAAAAATTTCACCTAAACTATCAAAATTAATATAATTGTTGTATAACATTATGTAAAGCATGATGATATAGCATATAACGAACAAATAATTTGAATTATTCACAACAATATAGCAGCAATAAACTTTTAATGCTACAAATTAATCACAAAATCAACAACCTATAAAAAGATTTCTGGAAAATCTATTTGATCTATGCTCTTTGATCAAAATATATTAGTAGAAATTAACATCAACAGAAATGATTCTTCGAAAATGCTGAAATTCATTATCATTAAGCAAAATCAAATGCATTAATTGATGTTAAAAAGTTTTAAAATTTTAATGACTACATTTTTACATATAAAACTATTCTTCAATATTACGGAAATATATATAATACAAAAGCAACAAAGCATAAATCACAAAATGGTTTTAGATTATATTAAGTAGAGTAGAATGAAAAATATAAAAACGATATTTAATCATAATATATTTTTAAAAAAAGATCTTAAAATCATCCCAAGGTAAAATATGTATAGAATTTTTAAATTAATAACACAGAGACAATAAAACATTTCAATAATTAAATATCTTTTTTTTTTCAGACATACCAAGAACATTAAAAAAAATCAAAAATTTCTCCAACTGAAAACAAGTATATTCTAAAAATAGCTGTACAACAATATTAATTTTATCCTTATGTTTACAAATAAACAAAACATACAATGAATTTTCTTCTAACATTTTCCTTTTTTTAAATTAAAAAATTCCAAATATATTCCCAGTTTTCCTGTTTTTAAAAAATTGGGTTATTCATGACGATTACATAAGACACAATCACATGTTTTCCCGCTGAAATCTCGCACTTGTACTATTAAATTCCAAAAAACAGGTTTCATTTTAAATAATTATGTAATAATATATTCTAACATTCAGAATTCCATCAAAAAACTGCCCTCAAAATTCTTTTTTGCTTTGTTCCATATATTTTCATATCAAATTCCTTTTTAACTTTCTTTTTGTTAAGAAATTGTGAATTAAATATTCTATTACAAAAAGTTTCGTTAAAAACAAAAGTTGGCAACAGTAAAGCACATGAACTGATTGGCTTGTGAAACACATGATTGCATTTATCATGTGACTATGACTTCACGTGAATTTAATCTAATAAATCGAAGCCTATTTATATCTTAATTTATTTGTAGAAAGAGAAGAAAAAAATTAACTTTTATCAGTACAAAACTTCTTTTGGTTTTTACAAATAAAATAAAATAATAAGAAAGGAACAAATAAAAGATTTATACATATAACAATTACAAATGATTCCTAAAAAGAAAATTCAACATTCCGACATGAATAAATATTGCTGGGATTCAAAGTTCATAATATCACTCATTTGTTCAGCAGTCAATCGCAAAATGCGCGTGATCTTTTTTTTTTTTTTGTTCTGCAAACAATAAAAGATGAAATATGAGAAAGACGCAAAAGCAGTTTCATTCACTTATTGCTATTTTCCACGTTTTCCACATTCGGCAAACATGTGCGTTTTTTTAATAGTTTCACAGAAACAAGATCTAGAGGCGAAGAGGAAGAAAATTATCACAAAGCTCGGTCTAAAAATATGGGGAAACACATTACACAGTTAAGATCGATGACAGACAAGAATTACAATATATATCACACTAATATTTAAATATATATATATATTTATAAGTGGACAGAACATCAGATAAGGCAAAAAAATACATATTTTATAGAAATATTAAATTTTTAACGAACTTCTTCTGACTATGCAATCAAAATATATATGAAGACTAACATTATAAGCGTTTTTTTAAGAGATAAGTTACGTATATATATATAATCTTTGCGATCTCCATCCAACATTTACCAGTTGAAGAAAAACAGAACAAAAATACACATATGCATGCAGCACAGCAATTAATACTATATTGAACCATTTTGAGAAAACTTTCATCAGAATGATAGAACATCCGAATGAACAGATGAATTCACTGCGCTACGCCTGTAGGGCGCACTTGCTTTGGGAATAGTGTTGGTATCTTTTGAGCATTTTGGTAAGGTGTCTGGAACGACGACACCCAATCTTCCCGTGCTGGAAAAGGTATCGTGAATCGTTGTACCACCACTGACATCAGGGAAACTTCTATCCAGTCCACTGTCTTTTAAAGGGTGCATTTTGGAGTGAATCAAATTTCCAATGTCCAGTACGCGTTCCTCTTTCATCTTCAAGTACCGTTTTAGAGCAATATCGATAGCCCTAAATTGCCATTCCCATTTAACGTTGTAAAGAAATTGTCGTTGATCATATCGGTTATCGTCGGGACTATAGGTTTCGGCATGATAGGACGGGGTAAGCACGGTCATTTTATGTCGATTGATGGAATATCGACGAAAGAAATGCTTCACCTTATCTGCCACATCCTGTACTTGAAGAATATTTGACCAGATATTGACTAATTTGCAGAACATGGAATAAGGCCCACATCCTCCAGGCTTTCGTAAGTGACCGTAAATGCTTAATTCGTCGTAAGTCATTCCCATGTCTTCTTCATCTGTCTGAACCAACTTCCCTTCCAAAAGAGGTTCTAATTCAGCAGTTGGTTTCGCGTCCAGTATTTCACCCAGTGCCGGCAGGCTAAACTTAAAAATCGCGTACTTCAGAAATGATTTTAAATCTTTTTTACTTATAGAGCCTATCGGGTTCACATCGGCACTCGAGCAATCGTATTTTGTGAGATATCCAACGAGTCCTTCATCAACATTGCCAGATCCTAACACCAGTAAACCTCCAGAACGGTTGCGAGTCCATAATACTAATTGAGCAAAAAAGTAAGCCATCACCATACGAACTCGAGCCTGGACATTTTGAAGAGCAAGATTTTCACGTGTGGTTCCACCCATAGCACGAAATTTCGGAGTTACGCCAGTGACCAAAGTGAACACGGTTAATATAGCATCGATTATTATGTCGATCTTAATTTTCATATGATAACTTCCAATCTGCGAAGCTAAATCTTTTGCTCTTTGGCAAGTTTCATCCGATGAATTTTTTGTCCCCATGTAACAAGTAACAAGAATCTGATTGCACAACTCTCTAGCATTCAGAGGTTTATACTTCGGATCCCCAACTATCTTTCTCAAATCTTCTAGAACGTTCGTATCACCATCAGCGATTGCCTGACACACCATAGTGCACATAGAATGAACAATCACAGCACTGCTACTGCTGTCCACGCCTCCACTCAAAGGCAAGAAGAATCCACCTTGTCCACTACGCCTCAAATAGTCCCACAACCAACATGCAGGTCCCATGGCGATTTCTTCCTCAGGTGTATGATACTGCCATTCTTTGGGCTCATAAGTAGGTAAAAATAAATCATTCGAAGATAGAGCAAAATCAACCTGGACTCGAGGATATCGAGGGGAAGAAGATGCCACCAAATTTCTGCTACGAATTCCATTTCTGTAAGTTCGAACATCTTCTAAATCAAGAGTAGCAGTAATTACTTCTACTTCTTGTAAGGAAAATTGCTTACCGATACTGACCATATGTCCATTAATAGCAACATGCGAGCAACCTTGAAAATAAGTTCTTTCACCGTCACAGCCTCTCAGATTTGAGAATAAATAGATACCACCACACTTAGCAGTAGCTGACTTTACTAAATCTACAACGACATATGCTTTTCTCAGTTCGTGGTAACAGCCACTCCCATTCGAAATGATTTCTACTCCATCAAGGCTTTGGGGAATGTGAGAACTGCTAGGATTCCATAATTCTTCACAAATCTCGAAACCTAAACACGTATCTAAGGTTGCAATAACGGCATCTCCCATTAAGACAGTTTTCTGACCACAGATATCTTGAATCATTCGAGGCAAATAAAAATCCTCGGTTTGTTTAGTTTTCGTCCAGGCTGTAAACCATCGAGTTTCTCGATAATTACCATCATCACACAAAATCAACTTGGGTCGAATCAAAAGCAATTTTTTATTTAAAAATATCACTCTGCAGTTGTAAGTAACATTCTTGTGCATTACAGGCATTCCAACATCTATTATCATATCTTTGCATATAGGATCTTGTAACAGCTTAGCCAAAACTTCCCACGTATGTAGCAAAGTATCACTTTCATAAAAATGATCTCCACAACTGTAGCCAGTTATTTCCAATTCTGGGCCGCATCGATAAGTGGCACCTCTGTCCTTGGCCTGCTTAATACTCTCAAGGATTCGTTCATAATTCCCTTTGAAGTCCATAGCCCATTGATTCAATGTACAAGTAGCCAAAGTGACTTTCCTTCCCATTTTGAACAGATTAATT
This sequence comes from Trichonephila clavata, assembly GCA_019973975.1. Lineage (NCBI taxonomy): Eukaryota > Metazoa > Arthropoda > Arachnida > Araneae > Nephilidae > Trichonephila > Trichonephila clavata. The sequence continues at coordinate 13,808 of BMAO01017440.1, forward strand.
AAGGCAGAATAAGCTCAAATTAGACTGTATAAAATACTTCCTTTGAAATTTCTGAAGATCAACTTTTTGAAGGAAATTTGTAACCAATAGCTTCAAAGTTTTCCTTATCCAATAATGATGCGAGACAAATGACTTACCTTAAAAGAAAGAGAAAAATCATTAACAACTATTATAAAGTAACTAAAATATGACATAGCATGTATTCAAATATATACATATTATTCATTTCGGAGAGTTAAAAGAGCAATTACATTTAGGTTTTAATAGATACCTTTGCGAACAACTCTTCCACTAAACTTCGGAAATATATTTATTAATGTACACTGATAATCTAAATAAAAGGAAGAGATAAAATATGTCCAATAAGTTAATACGTCAATGAAATACATGAGATTTGGTTTCAGGTCTTCAGCTATTACAATTCGAATTAAAATTACGAAGGCTTAACGAGGTTGGATTCTATGCGAAAAAACCAATGCCGTTGTCATGTTCAATGCAGTTAAGACTGGGCTCCAGTTTTGTTAACTTAACAGTCCAGATATAATCTGAACACTAACTCTAAACATGTTTTGATCTGGAGAGAAGAAGGAACGCGCGAATTGGCTTCCACAGTTCATGAAATATCTCGTTTCCGCGACAGCGGTTTAATGATTTTGGAAGGAATCATGATAAAAAAAAAACCGAACCGAGAGTTGCATATCTTTCAAGGAGGTTCTGTAACCACTCAAGAGATATATGGACGAGGTATTGGAACGCCAAGTTAAAATGTTTAGGAGTGCTGTTGGCCTAGTTTTTGTGAAAGGATGACAATGTTAGGCCACATTAAGGCTATGCGGTACCAGAATATTTACAAACAGAAAATTACATTCGAATGGACTTACTCAATCGACTTCAGATCAATTGAGCCTGAGTAAGAGGGCGCCAAATTCTACCGGAGCTGAAAAGTGCATTTTTAATAGAGTGGCGTGCAATTCCAAATGACCTGATCAACACTTTGGTAAAGCCTATGTAATCAAAAGGTGAGGTATGCATACCTGCCTGTGAGGTGACTACACAGAATATTAAAGAGAAGTGTTTTCCACAAGAGATGATTCTATTTTTCCATCATTTTCTTATTTCCATAAATTAGGTTTTAATTTCAATATTTTGAGAAAAATCAAAGGCCAACATTATAAATTTCTATCAATATTTTTTTATTATGAATTACGTTTTATTTCAGTCACTATCCTTTAATAAACATTAATAGCATAGCCTTAATATAATAAACATTTTTCTTTTTATAACTCTAGTTGAACTTTTAAAAATATAGCAAAACAGAACCTATTACAATCAAATTCATATTATTTTTATTAATAAACAAGTTAATATAAATAATAACACTAATAAATAACTAGAAATAATAGCAACAGCACCAGTATCATAAGTTTATAACAAATACCATGCAGGAGTAATCATTGGACAAAAAATAATAAAAATCAGTTTATGAAGATATCATAATTTAACAATTTTATGATAATAAAGCATTATTAACAATATTGCTAAAATAACACGCATAAACTTTAAAAATCTAAAATGTATATATGCATATATAATATATATATATTTCATTATAATAATAAAATATACCTTTCACTCTGCTGCTCATACGCAACTTCAGTGTGTTGTTTCAAATAATATAATTTCATTCACCTCAAAAAAAGTTCCCAACAAAAAATAATTATTTATTTTAAAGACGTGCCATTACATTTTTGCCCAATACAATAAATAAAACTAAATATATATATAAAAAAAAAATACCGTGTTTCGAATCAACTCCAAGCCTTTTTTTAAAAAATGGATTTTATTCAACGAGCAATCTCATAGTCTGCTCTGAGAGAAAACGGACACGCAAGTATAGTCTAAGTGGCTTACCACTTATGTTCAGATGTTCTAAGTACCCTTCTTATTGAGAAGATGTATTTGAAAGTTAAGCATGACATATGATACTATAAAAATCAATGATCTGGGATTAGAAGTGTTCTGTTTGGGGCCATCTGTTCCGCGGAAACAAGTGGGTGCTTAATTTAAGACTTGCAGATGTAACGGAAAATAAAAGTTAAATATTGTATATATAAGGAATTTAATTTTAGGTTTAATTTAATTATCCTTACATATATATAATTGCATTTCACAAACTTAATATTAAATAAAGTGACTTTATGAATGTGTGCACATATAGAACAGAAATTAAAAATAATAAAGAACATACCACAATTCAACAGAATCTAAAACTTCAGAGTGATAGTACAAGTTCAAATCCTAAAACAATATTAAACTGAAGTGCAGTAAACATTACGAACAGGTAACAAAAGAATAGCCTACGAACTGCGATATTTATTATATAGAGAGAAACGAAATATTTGCTATATAATATAATTTCTTATTGCTAGACAAATAGAGATTTCTTTTTGTTAAATGACATCATTAAATGTCAATTTTAACGGATGACTGTGGCACTCTCTTCAGTTTCACTACTTCTAGTAATAAAAAAAACTATTCATAAAGAATTTTTACGTATTGTGTTTGTTACTGATAGCATTATCAGGTATGAGTAAGAATCTATAGGAGGCCATTGCATCGCTTCATAAAAAGTAATTTTTTTCCTTTATCTTTTCCATTCCAGAAGGGTTTTACAACACGATTCAGTTTGTCTTTTGGGTCTGCAGATAGCATTTTTGCAGTAATTACATGAATTTTCTCAACTTTATAATGTCAGGCAAAAGAAAAAAGTCTTCATAGAATTTGAAGGATTCTTTTTTTAAATCTAATCAATCTTATAAATGACATTGCTCTGGATTCATGAATTTTTACGTCCTGTAATTTTTAAACTGAAATCATATAAACTTGACACTTTGTACTTTTTGAGCAATAAAACATCATAGTCTTTTTTTTAAACATTTATGTTAGTCCACATATGTGGTGCTATAATACTGATTCAATATCTGGAACAATATACTCATTCTACTTCTACGTGAAAATTTCTAACTACGAAATAAAAAAAATTTCATTTATAAATAATAATAATCTACCTATATAAAAACATTCTATTTATGAAAATTGCAACACCAAGAAAGAATAATCAAATTATACATGAAATAAAAATTTATTACATATATTACTTATATTTGTTTAAATAAATAAAATCAAATTTACAGAGATCAATATCTTGCACAGTTCCCACACAGACGCAACGATAAGAATCTGTACCATCGAGTCGAATACAGATTCCGCGAACGTCATGCTGATAAATGGCATTCCAAATAGTCTCTATCTGATGCCAAAATCCCGCCATACTCTGACCCATAAGTGGTATGAACGAGTCTCGCTGACCTACAATAAACTCACGAAAGTTCAGTGGGCGACATATCCCAAGAATGGGCAAGTCACGATAGAAAAATTGAAAAACGCACTTAGGTATTGAAAACTAGTATATTCCTAGGAACATGAGAATGGTTATTGTGTAGCCAAAATACAACTTCGTGAACGAGTTGCAAGAGAGATAGGATATCGGGGGTGCTGTTCATGATCTCTACAGTTTGTGTAGCGGGCAGGATCGCCCATGATTTCCGATAATGCCGCAGATCGTAAAGCCAGACATTCGTCCAGTAAGACGTTGAATAAGACATTTCGGGAGAAGGCGTTTATTTGTGTGGCGTCTGACGCGTACGCGTCCATCGTAAAAATCTAGACTGTCGCTAAATTCATTTGAGAAGACGACTTATTGCCAATCGATGCCATTAATTGTGTGTGTGCCATGGAAGCCAGAGATCTAGAATTAAAGCAATCATGAGCAGATGAATTCTTACAAGTAACCAATGACAGCGTGGACATCAACGAACCGAGGAGGCAGACAGGACACACCTGTGGAAGTTCTTCAATGCTGTACCAACGCGCATGAGAGAACGTGGTACGACTTATTACCGTCATGTAGATGAAGTGTCAGTCGTCCCTTGGTGATGTCATATTCCATAGTTCATTTCCGGGATTTCGACTAGTCTAAATCTGCATTATCCATCTCTTCAAACATACATCATTGTAGTGGCATTATCAGTGACGCAACGGAGAATATTTGAGCCCCTGCAAATTCAGGTTTGGGGCCCCTAGCCCTAATACGTACTTGGTGTCAGTCAGGCTTTGGGCCTCCTAGAATCCCTGCCCCCCCCCCGCAATGCGGGGGTGTATGTCGTTTACGCCACTGGGCATTATGCTCTATACGAGTGGCGACATCTACTACCCTCAAACAGGTCGATAATACAACCCTGTTCGAAATGCGTTAGATCTTCGCTTTGGCGATGCATATTGATTTCTAATAAATCATTTAGAACCCACACAATTCAATGCAACTTTTAATGCTTTGTATACATGGTTCACCTCGAAATTTAGTTTCTCTGTTCACACATGCGAGATCGCTCTTGTTCCTAAACTGTTTTGCCCTTCTAACAAGTTTTGTTCACTTCACAGATCCCTTCACGGTGTGTGCAATTTTTATAAACAGTTGTGTATTTTATAATGCTATTAAGCACATAAAGTGCCTCTTAGATAGAAACCTTTTGCTTCAAAAATTTAATATAATTCAAAATTTTCAAAATGAAATAATTTATTTCCCTTTATTCTACGTAGGTACTCTAATATAGGATATTAAGTCACTTTTATCGTAACACAAGACAGATTATTATTATTATTATTTTACAAAATAAATGAATTATCAAAGGAACAACCTGTGTCCTTTAAAGATTGATGTGTAATGAGGTGACCGAAAAGGTGTACAAGAATTTGTTATTATAAACTATTAATGAACAGTCGATCCTATTTTATTTATATATTTCCTCATCTTCAATTTTGTTCTTTCATTTTGTATTATGCAACATTTTTAAAACTTAAAAACAAAATATTAAAAGAATGAACAAGAAATTTGTCCTGGGCAGGCAGAGAGTAGAAGAAAAAATATTAAGTATATATTTCCAAATACAAGTAAATACAAAATTATTTCTTTTTCAAATCCATATAATTATTATTATTAGACTAAAAGGGAAGGTGGGGATGGTTTGCTTTGCAAAATTTACCAAAAATGAATATTAATAAAATGGGGTTATTTTTTTACAATTTTATATTTTTACCAACATTGCAATACTTCTATTAAATTATATAAAACTTTTAGAACCATGTTCATATTAATCTTTAAAGCACAATATATGGACTTCCTTCCAATATTTTATCTAAACTTGCTCAAAATCATATTTGACAATTAAAATTGATTAAGAAATTGCTAATGCTAAAAGTCTGCTACTAATTGCAAACGGTTGTTTTAGAAGTTATCAGCATTTCCACACAATTCTTATAATGTACTATCCTACAATGCTAAAGAATTAATACTAGGATGCTTACTTTTTGTGAACAACAGGTTTAAATTGTAATAATTTTTAACCTAATCACTACAAAATTATGGATGTAATTCATATTAATTATGCTATCAAAATTATGGAAGAATTCAAACTGTATCAAATAAGTAACTATTGTGAATTATGCTTCAGTTATTTTTTGAACTTCAATTTTGACTCAATTTTAAGATTTTATTTCAATGATAGGTAAGGCCAGTATAAAAGGGAACACTCCAAAGATAATGAAATTTGAAAGGTAGCAAGGAATGATACCATAACGTATTAAATTCCTTTAACTAACAGAATTTCTTCAATTATTTTATTAATAAAATTTCACTTGCAATACATACAGTATAATGCTTCTCATTCATCCTTATAAGCAGTCTCTCTATACATATGGAATTAAACTCTAAAAAATCACAAAAACATTTTCATATGACACTGTTCTGATAGCCCAATAACCATAATCTATAAATCTCTTGACTATATTTAAAACTCAATTCCACAAAGGATTTTTAAAGTTGGACAAAAATGAAAATTCTTAAAGGAAATTTGATTGATCTATCAAACAGAGCCTTGATTAGCTTGTTGTTTACCTCCTGTCAAAAACCTCTAAATCTATCAGTAAATTTCAAAAAATATTAACTTTAGTCACAAGACTGTGTTTAAACTAAACATCTGTAACTAAATTATTTGGTATTTAGGTATTATCACAAATGCATTGCCAACATTATATGAAACAAAGCCCGTAGTTGCCAATTCAGTGCATAATACACATGCGAAATTGGGTTTGCCAACTTGGCGAGTTATCTTGAACATTGGCATTGTTGCGATGATATGCAAGTACCAATTATTTCCTTTGAAGAATCTAATGCTACCATAAATATTCTTCCTCAACAGACTACAAGAACAACAGTATATATATCAGTAGAATTTTTCTTTCAGAGGGAGAAGGAAGTAAAGAACCAATACCACCCTCCTTGAAATTGGTATATGTATTTGTATTGTGCATTATGTAAAAGTATCTCCTTTATTTGATTACAAAAATACATTACTTGTTTAGAATAATAATTATTTGATTTTTTAAAATATTTAAATATCTACAAAAAGAATCTAATTATAGACATCTGAGCATTGTTTAAAACAACAGCACAAATATTATTTAATGCATTGCATACAAAGCATATTGAAAAATCTTTATAATTAATTTTTCTATAACAATGATATAAGCATTTTTGAAAGCTTAGAAACTAATTTCGTTGCATAAAAAATAATTTATTACAAGTAGATATTTGTTTAGAGAATTATAAAACTTGAATATAAATGTTATCTGTTGCAAAAGAAAAAAATATTAATAGCTTTAATAATCTTTTTGAAAGATGAAACAAAAACAAGAAATATATTAACATAAGATAAATGTGCATAGATATACCTATAAACATGCATATTTAATCATTATGACAACCATCTTTATCAGTTCAAATAACTAATCATAGAAAAGCCCACAGCTGAAATCTGAATGTAGATATTAGATAAGTGAATGAACTGATTTATGGATAATTTTTTTATTATGTAGATAAATGATTATGCAATAGTTGATTGTGTGGATAAATTTTTTGCATTGTTCTTTAGTTGACAGTAAAAAAAAAAGTAGATATCACTTAAGTGAATTTAATATCTTTATCTTTAAACAAATAATATTTGAATAAAATGCAGATAATGACTGCTATATAAAGTCTCACATAGATCAATTTTCCTGTTTTTTTTTTAAAGTTATTTTTTGTACACTACTTACATGTTGCACACTTGCTTCTAAAACAAGGGGAAAAATAACTAATGGTAAGCCATTGCCGTTTCTATTACTTTAACATTTAAGACTGAGTAAGACATTAAATGTAAACTTCACTCCTTTTTCACATAACCCTATAAATAATAAAAGTGAATATTCATTTAGCACCAATGGATAAAAAATATATGTAAAATACAATTTTCATTACATTTTCATATTTATGAATGCAGATATATTAAAACTATCAGGAAATACAATCATTTTTTAAATTATATAAAAGAAAATACATTTTAAAAATGTATCAATATTTTGTGAGATGATTTACATCCCTGTTTATGACTTCTCTCCAATGTTATAATAATTTGTGGATACCAATTCTATAAACAGACTCAGAGGAGAAATATTTAAGCATGCTTGTTTGACAACTTTTTTCATTTCGAAATTTTTTTTCTTCAAAAAGTTTTGGAGAGATGTACAGATGGTATTAAATCTGGGGAATATGGACTTAATTGGAAAAATGTGTTCCCAAAAATGCCATAACAAGTATAGAAGATCTGAAGTGGGCCAAATTTTAGTTGGTACAACAGAAAAAAACTAGAAACTCATGCCTAAAAGAATGCAAATTGTGATACAGACAAAAGGATACAGAACTAAATAATAATTTGCTGTTTGTATCAAAATTAATAACAGTGTGTGCTAAATTATGTGAGTGGTTTTTGTTTCATGGGTCATAATAATTTTCACACACACACACAAAATTGAATTACATAGACTTACAAAAAGTATAATTCATATTTTTCGGTTTAGAGGCAGACTCAATATATACATGACACTATACATATATACAATCATAGAAGACATGATTTGTGATTTGATTTGAATAAGATATTAAAATAATATAAATTATTTTAAATGACTTGGTATAAAATTTTAATATTCACTCTAGAAAAGAAGAAGAGAGAGAGAAAGAATAACATTAAAAAAATAATAAAGATAAAAGCTTGAGCATTTTATCAAAAATGCTTTTCATCTACACAAGACAACAAAAAAAATTGCTTAGCTGTAGATACATAGATAAATAGAAAGGCATTAGGTTAGTGGTACGATTTAGTTCATCAGTACCAATTTGGTTAAACTTTTATATATTTTTTTACCCAAATAAGAGAGATCCATTTACTAAAACAATAAAACAACATTTATAATGAAGCTTTTCTCTCCTCAGTGCTATATATACTTATTTTTAGAGTTATAAGGCAGGTTTACTTCACATTCCTTACTTGGAAAAGACTGATGAAAGAAAAAATTACTTTCAATCATATTTGGAGCGTTTCAGTATTAGATACTAAAAGAACATTTTTTTAAATATTAAGAAAATTTATTTTATAGATAATGTAAATATTAAAGGCTCCATTTAGGAGATATTTCTGTGAGAGAAAGGTTGCTTATTGTAGATTTTAAATTATTCTTTTACTTTACATACCAAAAAGCTTCCTTATGATTTTCCACATTTAAAAAAAAAAGTCTCATAAGTTATGCTTTTTACACAACATTAAAAATGTATGTTCAATACACTGACATAGCTAGTTCTGAGTGGGTTCAGTATCAAAATTCCTTTAAGGACCTTTTTTAGAAAAGAAAGCCTGTTAGTGCTACTGTAGTTACACATGTTGGAGCCCCTGTAGCTTGAGGGCCCCATATCATTGATACAGGGATAGCTACACCCCCGGTTCAATAAATAATAGTATCAGTTTCATAAATGTGTGCTTGTAATTTTCATGATACATTTATAAAAAATAGCTTGGACTCAATAAATATATTGACTTTTGTTAAAAACCATGCTCATGTACAAAATACTTGTTCATATAAAATTATATGAATTTTTTAAAAAAATTAATCTTATATATACATGAAGAACTAACAGCAAACTTAGTTATTTCCACAAATCCATCAAAATTCAATTTTAAAACGTAGCATCGAAATTTACATATTAGAGAATACAATAAGATATATGAAAATGTTTAATACGAAAACACATTTTCACACAATACAAAATTTATCAAATTAATGTGCACTAGGAAAATACAAAATTTGAGATAAACTGTTTTAATTGTACTTACAATATGCATTCTCAAAATAAAGTTTTGTTGTTTAACAATCTATATAACTTTAACTTTTCAAATATGAAACTTTCCCTTAATTTGAAGTACATGTTTTTATAGTCTTCTATTGTTTTAATATGTAATATTTACTTATTTATCTGATATTCCTTTAACAAGTGAAACCAGTATATTTTCATACATAAATTTAATTTCAACTCAAAATAAATGTATGTATAAAAAAAATCTTTATATTTCATCCAACAGTGATTAATTTCAAGAAAAGTTATTTTAAATATAGCAGAAATATGCCGCATACAATTGCTCTATATTGTGACCTTAATACAAGTGATTAACTTTTAAAGAATTATATGTTTCGATCACTAAATGAAAATATTTAAAAAGATTATAATCTGAAAGCAATCCATAAAATTTTAAAAATCAGATAATGGGAACAATATTAAATAGGTTAAGAAGGAACTCATATTTATGACTCAGAAAATTAAAATTTCAACTTAAATGTTTTTTAAAAAAAGCATATGTCTGTTTGTAAGATATAGTACCCATTGCAATTTTGGATGTCACTCATAAATTTTAAGAAAAACTTAATATTTATGTTGAAGGTATTATTTGTAAAAGGACAAAATTAAAAGTTTTTTTTTGTAAAAATAAGCATACTTACAAGAAAATTTGTATTATGCAATGCATAAACGGGGAAAAAAAACCGGCAGACGGTGAAGACCTCTTCTTGCTTTCCTAAAGCCTTCGGTGATTTTAGATGGAACTAAATAACAACTGTCATGAAACGAAAGAAGAAAGTAGTGATAAACTTTGTTTAACTTCACCAAGGAGCGTAGAACTTCAGAATGACCTCCAACAATCAAAACATTCAAATCGTAACCATGCGACAACTCTAAGTGACGGTTACGGATAAAGGCATGACTTAACCTTCATAAACGTAAGTTGGACGTTGTTACGTTCACGAGAAGAAAATAGTAAATCATATATAAATATGATGAAAGAGAACTTTTTCCTTCAGTCGGACTGTCTCTAATGGACATTTAAATCTCCAAGAACTAGCTGAAACTCAGGGGAAAAAATTCAGTCAAAAAATGACCAAATTATTTTATTACGCCAATTTTATGTTTATGATTTCTGTTTGTCCAGAGATATACAGATTATTTCAATCTTCTCATTGGAAAAATATATATCAGATGTAAATATGAACAGTTAAAAATAGAACATTGGGAAGTGTGGAAAAAAACGCGTTCGATTTTTCCTTCCTCATCATTCTTCATAGTTATCAAATATCGCCAAAATATGCGCCAAAAATCGTTTGTGTATATATCTCATCACTAGCTTGTCGCAATCTCTTCGAAAAGATGATTGAAGAGTACCTGAAGGAAGTAATAATTTAATTATTGTTTATCAGAGCGCTAAAAACGTGATTTTTATTTCAGGAAGCGGATGTCTCTCTTTTAATATGGTGTACATATAAATATCAATAAATATAATGTAATTTCAACATAAGAATTGTGTTTCATTTTATATGAAACAATTTTCTTTGGATGATTTATTTTATAATTCGGATAAATGTAAAATATTTTATACATTAATTTTTTTTGTCAGTGTTTGCTTCAAATTTAAAATTGACAAAAAAAATTTTTATTAGTAATCTTTGAGGCTTGATTTTCGGCGAATTTTTTTTTTCATTTCCAAAATGTTCCTGTGTTATAAAATTTAGAATAAAATTAAAACACTGTCGTTGGCACACATTCTTTAAAAAAAAATAGGGAAAACTAAAACTCAAATCAAATAAATATATGTAAGAAATAAAAACAAAGAGATGTGTGTGAATAGGAATATGTTTTTAGATTTAATACAAATATAGATTTAAAATAAATAGCTTATGCATAATGCTCATAGTTTAAATTTGTATTAAAATTATATATCAAAATTTGATCATGAATTGGAATATTGTTAACTCTACAATAAAAGTAATGCACTTTTCTACAAACATGGAAATGGGAAGGGAAATCTGATTAGGATTCTATCCCTGACCTAGAAAACACACACATATATATATATATATATACATACATATATATATCACAAAAGAAGCCAGCCTTAAAAAGTTTGTCTCAAATGACTAGTGTAAATAAAAGCTATGCTAAATCAATTTTAGTCAGTGAATTTTCATTTTATTTCACCCTTTTGATTTTTTTAATCAATACTAATAATGATGAAAATTTTTAAAAAGGAATTTTTCATCCAGGTACATTATTTAACCCCTTCAAATTTTATTTTGTTTTCATTCATGCACATTTTTTAGAAGTGTGCTATATACTTATAAAGTTTGTGGATACCATAAATTTATAAAAAAATGTGAGCATACATTTTTAGTAATTTATTACCATGGACTTTAATAAAATAAATAAATCCATCTGTAAATTTCAATCCGACCTTCAAAATAATCACTTTTCTTTCAAGAACAGACACTTTATTGCATAACTCAGATTACTATAAGTTTAAACAAGTTGAAAAATGGCGAGTGAGTCGAGCTCAACAAAAAGGTATCTGATTAAATTAAATTTGTTGATGAAATGTTTTAATATATACAGGAAAACCTCATTAATCTAATAAAGTGGGGCTCTAAGTTGCCCAAATTAAACAAAAATGATCTGCAGAAAGAGCAAAGAAACATAATTAAAAATTTGCACAGTAAAAAGAACATGTATTATGAATAAGACAAAGCAAAAGTGGTTAAATAATTAATTGCATGAGGGATTTCAAATCAATGCATTTTACATTCATGAAAGAAAAAAAAAAAGAAAAGCAAATATTTAGAACATGGTGGTGTTGCAGGTATTAATAATAATTTTTTAATGGCTGTCTGGATTAAGTATAATATCTGGTTTAATAAGGTCTGAATCAATGGTGGTTTATTGTATTTTGAAAATGAAATTGATTTATTTTTCATAATACATATATAGGTGGAAAATCGCTTACAATATTTCTTAAAACAATGGCTAAAAAAAACATGAAAAATTATACAATATTTAACTTAAAATAATAAATCTTTTTAGAGCAAATATTTAAAACTTGAAAAGATGCAACAAAAAAAAAAAATTTTTTTTAAAAACAGGAAGAAATTTTTTTTAAATATAATTTGTAATTTTATTAAAATGCACATTAAACAAAAGACTTTTTAAAAAATTAAAAGAGAGTGGAATAAGCAAAAACATAATTTTTCATCTCATAAATTTTGAAAAGTTATACTTTATATATATAATTGGTATAAAAACTACATTGTTTCATGTTTCAGCAATATCAATGCTAAATTAAAAAATAATAAATTTCAAATCATACAATCCAGTTGTAATAACTGAAAAGGAGAGAAGAAAAAAAGGATAGAGGTAGACGAACAAATTTTGAAAATGAACAGATGTGTTTTATTTAAAATTACTCAGTTCATATTTTGTTTGATCTAAACTAGCAAGATGAATAACATAACTTGGAGTATAGTATTGTTCAAGATATAACTTTCAAAACTATAGTCAGGCCCCATTAGCAAACAAATCTACACATCGCACAGTTTTACCATGGCTCCTTTCATAAGTATTCACTTGTAATATCACTTAATTAAAAAGATCAGATTAATTTTTTGTTCAGAGGACATCACAACTTCCTGTTAAAAGTAGGCATTAAAACATGTTTCCTTTTATTGATAAAACAATAAACCAAATTTTTTAAAAACATTTTAAGCATTATTTTATTAAATATTTTTTCAACATGCAACTAACTTACATTCTGTAAAAACGGAACACTCTGGATCACAAATTTATTATTTTCTCAAACATACCAGTAATTCTATAATTTAATGCAAATATTTATTTGTTTATTTATTGCTAAGTTGTTTTTGATAAGTAGAATTCATAAATCATAAAATGCTTTGCAATAATTGTTACATTAAGTAAAGTTTGTATGTATATTTTAATAAAACAAATTTTCATAGCAAAAATATTTTTTTTCAAAAACTAAAATCCCACAGAAAATTCCCATCAATGTTAGGCAGAAAACTTATCATAAAATCCAGCGTATAACACGCACTTTTAACACAAAAAATAACATCGAAATTTAGAGGTGTTATATGATGGGTATATAAATTATAGCTTCAAAAATAAAGAGAAGATGAGCATAAAAAAAACTAAAACTTTATATTTATAGAAATACTGTTTGTTTAAAAGAAATGATGTACCATGTGAACTTAAAGGGTTTTACTTCTAAAAATATATTTCTTCTAATTCGTAGTCTTCAACAGGGCCGGCTTAGGCTCATTTCAGGCCCTGGGCACAAAAGATCTATAGGCCCCCTTGGTACTGGCGGATCAAAATTTATAGCCAGAAAATCTGGTTAAGTTCAATTTATCCGGGCCCCCACCCCCAATGGATAAATCGGCACTGGTCTTCAAATAAAAGGCTTCAAAATATAACATCATTGCCCAAGTATATACCTAAAAATTTAAAAATGCAGCTTGAATGTTTAGGTGCGTGTCATATGCAAGTGCATCTTATACACTGAATTTATGGTACATTATTGTTCAATACATTTTAATACTGTATTTCACAGTTGAGTAATTATGGATTCCAGATATCATGTGTTAATTGGATTAGACTTTAATTAAAAAGCTTCAAATTTTCTACATTATCAGAGTATTAACATTTCAAGGAATCAGATTTTGTTTTTTAGTACATGAAAGCAATCAAGACAAATTAAAACAAGATACTGAAACACAGATCATAAAAAAATCACTATAGGTAACTTTATTAGAAAATATAATTTACAAGATAGAACTCTATTCAACAATACAACTATCTAAATTGATTAACAAGCTTTGCAGTTTTATAATCAGCTCGCAGTTGTACAAAGTTCATCAAAACTGTGCGATCAAGACATGCCTGAAAGAAAAAAGTACACAAATTGTTACTCTCAATTAAATTTTAAGTCAACCAATTTTAAGTTTAGACAGTCCTTAGCACTTTAAAAAATTTTTTTAAAAAAAACCATTTTTTAAGGTGAAACATTAAAAATATTAAATTATCTCACTAGATCAAGTTAATATTATTTCATTTTAAGAATAAAGGACAAAGAAATTTTAACATGATAATTAACAATCGCTTTAACATTATTTTTGTTGTTGAAATAATTAATTAAAATTCTTTTCAGAGGAAAGTATATGTTTCAGCATGTAAGGACTTTCAAAGCAAAAACTGTTCAGATTTTCATACAAATTTGTGATGCTGTAACAAATATACCTGTTTAATACACAGTATGCTTAAAATTTAAAATTACTCCAAAAATACACAATTTTTCACCTTATAATTTAGCTTTCATTTAAAGTCACAGTATAGGGGATAAAAAACGGAACACATTTCATATCAAAAAAAGAAAACGGATCAATTCATACACAAATGAAAAGTAGTATGTAATACACAGTTTTCTACAAGATAGCAAAGTTCAGTATATGATTCATCTTTGAGCATTTTTCTCACAAAAAAAAATTCAGATATCAACTAGTTTGCAAACAAAATTTTTCTATTTTCCCTTAAAAAGTTTATAGAAAAGACAAACAAAAAAAAAAGCTTTAACTGGTTTTGTTACCCCCCCCCCCTTTTTTTTTAAAAAAGGAGAAAATTGGCCAATTCTAGTTCAAACAGATTTTTTTAAACATAACTTTCTCAAAAGTATTTGAGTAGGAAATCATTTTTAAGAGACATGGGAATTATGTATGCTTTTTTACACATTGAAATTATAATTTTAATAAAGTAATAAAAAGTTAACGGAAAACCAAATACATTTAAAATATATAAAATCAAAGAATGATTTAGTAAACATTCAGATACTAATAATCAAATTTGCAATCTTATTTATTTAAGGAATAAAAATATTTACCAGTTGATCAACTGTACACATCTGTTTCAAATTACTTGGTTCTACAACCAGTAAATTGCATAAGGCATGTAATGTTTCAAAAAGTGTGTTTAGTAAAGGTATCTGAAATTCACGAACACAACGACGATATTCATTCAAATCACATATCACTACCATTGCACCTGAAAAACAGATGGATATTAATAATCAAAAGAAAATTTCAACAATAATTTAAATTTTTTAAAGTTCAACAAAAATACATTTATTTGATTCAAATTTTAAGCTGAACTAAAAATTACAAATACATATGTAACACACACAAATACATTTTTTTAATATGTAAACATATTAACTTATTCAATTTCGCACACATATACTTATTTATTTAGTTTTATTTAATTATTTATAATATTTTCTCAGCCAAAGTGCTCTCAAAACTACTATTACACTTTTCTACACATTAATCAGTAAGGTTGTTTATTTTCACTCCACCCTTAAATGTTATTCAAGTAAATTAACTCTCAACACCATAAAATGTATCAAAATTTGGATACAGATTTCAATTAACATATATAACAAGCATTTGAAGATGCTAACATCTATATAATTATCAAAATTCTAATATTAAACATGAAAATCAAATATCAAAAATAATAATTATAAGGAAATAGGCATTTTTTAAAACAAAATTCATCAATTAAAATAAATTATAAACTTGCAAATAATAAATTTGAAATTAATTAAAATAAATAGTAAACACTCAAAACAAAAGGTGCAAAATTCTGTTAAGGTAGTATCACAATAAATAATAATAATAATTTCAATTAAAATTTAAGATATTGTTGTCTTGAGCTAATGCTGCTAATGACCCACACTCACTAATGGTAATGCTGCACAAGAAGCTCTTTCATATTGCACTGTTTCTGTGGATGAAAAAACACGTGCTTTCAAAAACTAATATATTTTTCTTCAACTTCGTGAAGACTATGCATTTCTATGAAGTGGAAGCAACACAGTTTTTCTGTTGGCATTGATGTATTTTCTTCCCTATCAGCATTGTTTACTTAGGTAACTTGTAGCTTGGGCTATTTTTCCAATCCTTTCCCAAAACTGTCCATAGTGGCATATTTCTTGTGGCATCTTTTTTCACTCTCCTTGGGATATAATTTTTCAGCACCTTACTTTCATTACTTTATTTTAATTTAAACATTTTATTACTTTTCATGGTAGGTAACCATACTTTTGACTTTAATGTAATGCTTTTTTTTTCCATATAGACGTGACAAAAGAAAAGTATTTATGCAATTTAAGCATTTAAAGAGTATGGCCATGGTATGTATCCAATCTATACAAGAACAGATCAAGAAAAGAAGCAGAAGAATTGCTTTATACTTTCAAAAACGGGGGGGGGGGGGAGAAAAGAAATAGGAATAATATAATCACATATTTAAGTGAAGGGAAATAATTTTTATAAATTATGTAGATGGTTTTCAAGAAAACATGCCATCCTGCTGCTTGGAAAAGCTACTTAGCTATTATTTTTTCTATGAATAGGAAATAACTAAAAAAAAGTGTAATCATTTTAATGTAGGAAATAAAATTAGACTAGTGTTTGAAAAATGGTATTCCTAATTAAAATTTGAATAAAAATATATAAGATTAGAATTTAAAATATTAAGTTAAATTGTTACACACACACACATATCTATTAGATTTTATAAATCAAAATATAATTACCAATTGTTTTTTAAGAAAATTTACTTACCAATAGAACTGTATTGAAACTGTTGCAAATGATCTAATATGACTCGATGTAGCCTGGTTCCAAGTTCTGTTAAGACTGCCTCAACATTTTTTCCATCCAGAGTAACTTTTATTTTTTTCACACATTCAGTGATAAACTTCACAACACAGCTGCACGCCTGAGTTTTAAAAATATTCAGTATAACATTAGAATTTGTTTGCATTTAATACTTTAATTAGTAGAAAACAGGAAAATTTAGAATTAAAAGAAAAGAACTTCTCATATTTGACAAAGAATATCCAGAAATTTATACACATGGCTTTATTCAAAAATAATCAAAGCACAAAGCAAAGACTACAAATTTCAATTCTAGAAAACTATGAATACAAGCATGCTTATACATATAAAGTAATTTGAGAGTTAATACTTTGAAATGTTCAACAAAATTTCCTTTTATAAAATATACCCCAAAATATTAATAAGAATTAGAAAGGAATTCTTAGAATTTTTACACAGGTTTTTGTATGTACTGATCTTATTAATGGTCAAAGAATAGGTTATTTAACATTATACTCCCACAATATTGGAATTACTATCATAAAAGGTTCAGCATGTTAAGAATAAGTTTGTAGAGTTCATAATACTCTATTTCAGATTGTGAACATTTTGAAAGATGAAGAAATTTAAGTTGGATAACAAAAACATATTTGTTTCTGAACTTATGATCAACAGCACTGATGGTCACAAAAAATAAATAAAACTGGCAAAAAGAGAATAAGAACATTGGTAGAATTGGAAAGTTTTCAAAACTGATGATGTGTTTTTCTAGTAAATACAGAAAAATATTTAGAATAAGAAAATTTCTATTAAATCTATTGAAAGAAATCTTTTCAGTATTAGTTGAATATAAAATGAATTTGGATATAAATCTAATTTTTATATCCAAATGTTCTGGAAAAATTTATAAATTTTAAATAAAACTTCTTTGAAGGAGAAAAAAAAGAATAAATTTTTAAACTTTCAAATAAATTACTAGACAAATATTATGCAGAGAGATTCCTTTAAATACATCATATATCTTTCATAAATACACAACTTTTAAGAACCAATTCATTAAATCAAAAATAAGAATTTTTTTTCATTGAGAGTTTACAATAAATAATTACAATACAACAAAATCATGTTAAATTAATCATAACCTAAGATGAAACTACAATTTAGAAACTTCAATAAAGTATAATTCAAAATTTATATTATTTTGAAGAAAATTTTTATATGGTTTTTAAAAACTAAAAAAAAAGATTATTTTTTAATATGTTTCTTTTTTTTTTTTTTTTTTCCAGTGAATCTTTGATAACCGTTGAACTTAACTGGTAAGAAAAATTCACATAGAATATTTAAAAAATTGGAATTATGTATGTAATAAGAGCCAAAAGGAACTACAAGCATGCCAAAATAATATTAAAAACAACAGTATCAACAGGATATTTTTTTACTCTTTTTTTTTTAAACATGTATTTTACATGATAAAAACAAAAATAATAACTAAGCAGAAATATAAGAATAAATATGAAAAACTTAATTCAAGATATGAAATATTAAAAAAATACTTGATGCATCTATTACAAACAAAAACTCATATATAACAGTAGAATAAAAAAATTATTGAGTGAAAGTAAAATACACTTGGCACAAATATAAATATCCATCAACTATTCAAGGAATAACATTTTGAATGAAATAGAAGAATTAATAGAAGCAAATTTGCATTAATATTAGAACTTTTGCTTCAAGTAGCCATTAATTTTCATATATAATAATTTTTTGTTTATCAAAAAGAACTTACAGCAGTAGATTTGTCAGCATCAAAAGTTGCCATTTCTGATTCAGGTTTAAAATCAGTTTTCTTTTGTTCTGATTGTAGAAGAAATTTAACCCAACCTAAAATGGAAGTAATACACCTAAAAGAAATTTTAAGATGTTACCTTTTTTTGTCTTGATTCTTAAGAAAAAATAATTACATGTATTTTATTATTGGGAGGCTTAATATACATTCAACACATATATAATGTTTTTTTATCAAATGAGAACAGAAGAATATTATATAATCATATATCTTTATGTAACAGTAATATCAACGAACGAAAAAATTAAAACTAAATTAGAAAATTTTATATTTTTTTTAAATATTAAACTATGTTTAAAAATGAATAAAACTAATAATCATGAAAAAGTAGTCTCCTAGATGAGAGACAGATAAAGAAATAGGGAAGTTAAACTGGTAGAAAAAATTAAATGTATCACGTCCTACATAGCAGTCTGAAAATCCAAACTTCTTTTACACACATTAAATGTCTTATGTACCAACATTAAACACACAATAATGATTTCTACACTTAATTCATGAAATCTTAGTGGTAATAATTATCAAGAAATATTTAATACAAATGAAATATATTAAGGAATATGCAAGTTGTTTTTAAAAATAATTTGTACATAAACACATATTAATTTTTTATGTTCCCAATTTGGTTAAAAATTATTCACAGAAATTAATTCTATGATGAAATTAGTAATTTTATAATGCTTATCATTAAATGTTTTACCTTTCTAATCCAGTGTGAAGTTTACTCTCCATTTCTTCGATAGTTTTCTTTTTCTTTTGCAAACAATCTCCATGTTTAGGAGTTGAGCTATGGAACAAAAAGTAATTTATAAATATAGTTAGAATTTGCTTAGAATTACAAAAAATATTAACTGATATTCATAACTGCACAATATAAAACTAAGATCATATTCTATGCATTAGTAATCCTCTAATACACATATATAAATTCTGGATAACTAAAACAAGAATCATCTTTGGAAGAATAAAAATGCAAATTAATAGATTCTTTTGAAAAAGAGTAATAAGGAATATGCAGTAAAGGAATCACAATGGGTATGCTATAAAACATTTCTTTGGCTATTATACTAATTAAGAGAGCACTTAATATAATTTAAAATCTGTTTTAAGACTTCTTATTTTTCATGAATGACTTCAATGAATTATTTTGAAAAATAAATTTTAACATTTTGTAGCAAACATGAATTTATAAATAATTACAGTAAATAATTACATCAACATGATTAAGATGAACACATAATACAGAATTATGCAAATTATTAATTAATAATACTGCACATTATAATATAATCGTTATGAAATATTAAGTACTCTATACACAAAATCTCTTTAAATTACTTGCAATGGCTCAATATAACCATTTTTTAAATCACATTTTTAAACAAAATCATATAAAACTTTCAACAACATTCATTTTTAGAAGCAGCTCTTTTAAAAATACTTACATTACTAAAGGAACTATAGTATCACCAAATTGCTTTTCAAACAAATGATAGATAGCATTGCATTGACGTATCACATCAAAGAAATATATTTCTGGAGGACTCTTTGGTTCAGCTAGAGGAATGGCTAAAGCAAAAACACAATATGAATAAATATTTTATACATTAAATAATAAATTGAATATAAACAAATATAAAACAACCTTTAAAAAGTTTTATAATACGTGTTCTTCAAAATAAAACTATAACATTCAAGCATTCATATAAAAAAACCCAAAAGTTATCTTACCTAACAATCCAAGTTCCAAAGCATAGGAGACATGCTCTTCAAATAAATAACGTAACAAAACATCAAATAACAAAACTGTATTGCCAGGCAATTCAGAAGGTTGCTTTGTAAGCTAGATGATGGATGAAAAAAAGACATGTCATTTGAAATAGCTCAAAAATAAAACATGTAAGATAAGTTCAAAACACAGAAGACTCATAAGGTCTTAAACTTTTTTCATTCTTACCAACTGGCACCTGTTAAAAGCCTTTTTACAATCCTGTAGAATATTCATAGCTATTTCTTCAGAAAGGAAAGTTTCTCCACCATAGTTATCCACAACAGAACCAATGATATTCGTTCTTGAACCAATTCGAGCTTGGATATCTCGACGTAAATCATGAATACTAAAATATATTGTTATTGAAAAAATTAAAGAGGTGTTTTAACACTGATTTTTACTTTTGGATTAATATGTGAATATTCTTATTTTAGACCTTAATTTAGGATTTATTTTAGCTATGTAAATTCCTGTCCCTGAAAATCTATTTCTAGTTTAATTAAATTATTGCAAAAAATAAAAGTAATAATGAAAGTGCATGATACAATAATAACTAAATTATAATAGATATTAAAATAAAAAATGTATAACCACTTACCCTCCAAAATGAATTTGTTTCTTTTGATGATTCTTCGAATTATAGTACATATTTAAAGTGCTTTCACATTTATCTTTCAGGCAACGTACTTCAATAGTGATATAATTTTCTAAATAACGGGCAAATATGTTTTTTGTTAGTTTATTCAGAAAGGATGGATCATAGCCTATTTTTAAACTTGTCAATTCTGCCGTCAATTTCATTGTTCTGAAATTCAAAAAATAAATAAATCATTAAGTTAGAAGTACATAAGCACATGAAAGAAAAAAAAATGACACCAATTTTCCTACTTCTTACATAAAACAGAAAAAGGTTTGAAAGCATGCAGATATTTATATGTGTAATGCCCATGCTTGTTTTTACTACTATTAGACTTAACTTTCAAAAAATTATGAAAACAGTGGAAAACTAGCTTAAAATACTTATTTAATTGAGGTAAAACTCATACAAAATAGTTAAACACTTTTCTAGAAGATAAGTGCTTAATTTTTTGCCTATAGAAGAATGCAACTCTTCAATTCATACAGAGTTAGGATTCCAAGGACAATAAAGACAGGGTCATATTATACAGATATTTTAAGATAATTGTGAGGCCACCATACTCATGTAACAAGACCTTCAAACTATTTTTCAAGGGAATATTTAGCTTTTTTTTGGACATATTTCGGAATCAAATGATTTTGATAATGAAAGTAAATTGCAAAAACTTTTCCACCTTATCCTCTTAATATCAAACAAAATATTTACATAACTTATAATCTTGATAAAAATCCCTCACTGGGGCTAACAACATTATACTACTACATCATACATACAACTGTAGAGTGGATTACCAGATGGATTCAGAAGATGAAAAACTACATGTGATCAATTAAAAAAATTATATTTTTAACAATTTTCTAAGTATTTTTATTTTATTTCCTCTCAGAAAATTTGTGGGTCACGGTTTCCTTCTCTAAATCTTCCAATTTCCTTTAAATATAAAATATTGAAATTTTTTTTATTTAAATGAAATATGTTTTTGAATTTCTGTATAATTCCTTATGCTATTTATTTGAGTTTACTTTACAATCTACGAATATGGAAAAGGATTAAATTGTAGATAATTCTTTCAGTTTCTTTTAATTTTTATTACTCTTTCCAAAAAATTTATTGCAATATATTACTTTATATATTAAATAATATTTATCAAGTTATTTAAAGAAATCAGATATCATCTTCCTATTTCCAACTTCTTATCTTTAGCAAATATGAATATAAAATTTTATTCAATATCAAATTTCACACTTCTCTTTAATGTATAAAGTCTCTTTCTTTGATACATTTTTTTCATATAAATCGTATTCTTCATATAAAATGAATTTTCAAATTTATTTTTTATTCCTAAAAATTGAATACGTACATAATATACAAAGCATTTAACATAAATACTTCTATAGCATAGTGAAAATGATTTCTCCAAGGTCATTTCACTAATTTCCAATACTATCTTAATTTTTTCCAAGAACACTGAAACAATTTATAAATTTATTTCCAAAATATAAAGTGATATCCAGTATAATCACATATTTTTATTTTACAGTAAATTAGTAGCATAAAAATTCTTCTAATTTAATTAATACATTTAACAATTCATATTCATATTTAGTTATTGTAAGGAAAGAATTCTTGATATTTTTCTAATATGTCAATAGTTCTTTACTATTTCTTACATATTATTTTAACAAGTCAACTGAAAACATGAAAGAATTGCTAAAATTCAAATGCTTTAAAACTAATCAATAAAAGAAAAAGATTTTTCAGCATGGTACAAATTTGCTACATTAAGAGCAACATTTATAATTTTCTTTTAAATTAATGATAAAACTTAAGAGCAGGGAAAACCACTTTTATTTTTGAACTATAGAATAATGTGGAAAAATCATAAAAAAGATACAAATAGAAAATAAATGAAAATGCAAAATCATGTTCATATAAGAAAATATTTCCTTTAATTTCTTCTTACCTAGAATATAATCTTTCAAATTTCTCTAAATATCTTTCAGGATCTCCACAGTCCATTAATTCTGCCTTTATATGAGTCTAAAATGGATACAAATAACAAAACATATAATCAATAAATAGTCAATTAATTACAAAGCATGGCACTAAATAATAAAAAGACATTTTCAAGAGTATTGCTGGGTTTTTTTTCTTACAGAACTTAATTGTTTTTCTTAATACCATGCATGATAGTAGAAATTTCAAGCCACATTTAAATGAAGAAAGTAACATTTTAACTAATATGTACCATTTTTTAAAATTTCTATTCCATTACATACTATACAAAGATTTCTGTCCAATTATATTTTTTTATGTTATGCGATTTGCTTCCCAATGACATCACTTTCTCCAAAGGCACACATAGTTATGCAGTATATTGGGTGAATAGAAAAAGCATTATGTAAATTCCTTCCCTCAAATAAGTAAATTCCTCGCAAACACTTTCAAGGTCATTTTATTGCATTCCAAAGCCTTGGGAGAAGTCTTACTGATAGCATCACGATGCAAAGGATCATACTTTTGAAAGATGTATGTATATGCCTTGGTCAGTTAACACACCAACTGAGCAAGGTGTATATATACAACCATGAAGTTAAGGGATTGATGAGCAGCAGTCCCATTTGAAATTTTAATTAAATAAATAGTCATAATAGCAAAATTTCAATTTAAAAAAATTACATTGAATTTCCTACACATAAATAATTATCAGATATGTCAAAAACATATCGCATTCAAGACTTTACACAGAGAGAGAGATAATTTTCATTCCTCCTCCCCCCTACTGATTTTGTAATTTTGATTATATCTTCTCTTCACATGTTTTGTAATCAAAGAAATATGTATAATAGCACAAAATCTAACAGCATAGCCGAATTTTAAAAAAAGTTTTATAAAAAGCATTTTTTATATAAAACTGCATAAGAATTTTCTGCTTTGAAGATAAAAACTTTTATATACTGTAATTTTAAAAGTATCCCTCAAAATGTTTTGAAATATATTAATTATCCATAAATATTTTAATAAGATAGAGACCCTTTTCCCCAAGTGATATATATAGATTTTTCCACCTCTATATTTTATTCTTCAGTACAAAAAAGATAATCATTTAAACATAACTGAAGCACACAAAACAGTTATATTCACTTACTTGTAATTTTCCATGAAATATATTTAATATATATTTTGACATCACTTGCTCTGGATTGTTAAATACTTCTTTCATGACTGCTAGAGCTTCAGCACATGAAGGCACTATTCTGGTTAAAATATCACCACAAGCTGGTAAAGTCTGGAATTATATCATATTAATGCATAGATATATTAAAAGTGCACACCTATTTACTGCATTTTATGTTGTAATTAAAATTCTGAATTAGGATACAGAACTAAATAAATATTTATAAATAAAATTAAATAATTTTAAAAATTTCTAACATCAATTATTGCAATCCTTTATTTAATAAGCTATGAATATTAAAAAAAAGGATATTCTGTATTAGATGGTAATATAGAGCTTTTAAATTATTGTTTTAAATGTGAATTTCATTTAAGATAAAATATTTTATGATAATTTTATCAGTTATATATTTAAATAATCACTCCCATTATACATATCCAACATTCATTTTTAAAACATTCTAAATTATTCTTCTTTAGTATAACATTTCATTTAATCTTCTAACTATTTGAAAAATAGTTAGAAAATTATTTGACATTTACATTGTTAAAGATGACAGTTATCTTCCAAAAATTTTTTTAATGAAATTGCACTGCTTGCACAATTTTAATGATTGATTAATCTTTACCATTTTTTATTTAATACAATACTTAGTTTGAAAAATAAACTTTTTGAGAGTAAAAAGAAAAAGAAAAATTGAAGATGGGGGGGGGGGGGGTTAGGAATGCTTTTTTAAAAATTCAGTCCATTTACAGTTTATATTTTTCAAAAATTGTTCTTTGTTTTACAAAGAAAAACTTCAGTGAAAATACCTTTGCAAGTAAAATGAATTGCTATAAATTCATCAATTTATTTTATAACTTCCACTTATTAAAGTTTTAATTTCCAAATAAAAAAATTAAACACTAATATAAGATTATATTTTGTTCTATTCCTGTTTCATTTCGATAATTTAAAGTAAGTAATTGATGAAAGGAAAATTTTGATATCCAATCCAACTAAGACATTAGTCATTTATTTTTATTGATTTTTGAAATTTCTAATGAATAAAATGCTAAATAATACATTCGTCAATAAATTTTTAAGAAATGATATTAAATATAATTATTCTATAATTCTTTACTTTAATGGAAGTAAATGCAAGTAGTTTAATTACAAGTAAGAAAAATATTGTATCAGTTGTTTTGTGTTTAAACTGCATTCTCCAGGGACAAAAAAATGTCCTATCTAATTAATTGCCTATATATTCTTAATACATATATACACACAAATACAAAGAAACTTTAACTTATGAGAATAGTAATTAATTGTTATCATACATTATAACTTTAATATATACTGATAAAGAAAAACAATCATGTAGTAGTTGGAAAACAAAACACTTAATTTCTTTTCAATACCTTTTTTGTTCACAATTACACTGTATGGATTGATGCCTAGATTAAATATGTATTAATTTTTGCTTTAAAATATAAAGTAATAAAAGGAGTATTTAGTACTCTTACCATTTGTCTCTGTTCAATAAATGCATCAACACATTGTGAATAGCCCTAAGGAAATTAAAAACATATTTAATGTATAATAAATTAAATAAGCTTAAAGAATTATCAAATGTTAAAAGAAAGTATTATAATTAAGAACTCTTTAACAGATTGAATATTTTAAAGTATTTTCATGAATTCTAAAGAATTTAGTACAAAAATACAATTTCATCACTGATAATACACATTAATGATTTTTCCTGAACTATAAAAAATGTATCTATACACTAAATGGTATCTGTTGCAATATTTTTGCCTTTAAAAGAACTTTGTCCATAATCATCTATTGATGAAATGCAGCATATATATAGCTACACTAACATAAATAACTTATGTGTCATAAATCAATATACAATTTAAAAATATATGTTTATATACTTTTCTAAAGATAATTTAAAAAAAGAATAAAACATGAAACATTTTATCTAAAATATATTCTTACAGCTTAAAAAATATCAGAATGGAAGTAAAAGGTATTGCTAATGCATAAGCATTCTCTTCTTAACCACTTCCCTGATAATCATGGGTTTGTATATAATGCAATTTATTATTATTCTGAGTTAACTTAAGTGTAGCAGAATGTGTCAGTACAATTTCTTTTTTCATGTTTATATTCAACCAAAAGCTTATAATGAAAGAAATTATTTTATTTTGATTGGCATTTTACTAAGTTTTGTAGGAGAGCTTTGTTGTTGTATGGTGGGATTGTTTACAATTATATGTAGAGCATTGCTAGATAAGTAAGGATAGTTATGCTGAAAAGAGTTAGAAAAAAAATGGAGATAATGTGTGTGAGTAAAAGCAATGAAGATGGTTTTTCAGATAATGATTATGAAAAGGTGGATTTTAAAAACAGTGGAGAACAAGGACATTTTGAGGCCCTGCCCCGTATGCAAAAGTAGGCCCCAGGCAAAAAATCAAAACTAGGTCTAGGGCCCCTTAACAAATGTAGGCCACAAAATTCAATTATCTTAAACAGCATTTAATATCTAATTTGGAAAATTTTCAAAAAATCCATTATGGGAATGAAAATGGGCTTTAAAATGTGTATATATTCTTTCTTCCTTTTCTTAACAATAAATAACATATGTTTTCTAAATGTTGTTTCTAATCCCTCAGAGATCTAGCGGCAACTAGATCAGATCCATGATACCATGAACTCTAGCAAAGTCAAGCACCAGTAGAGGACTTTCATAAACATCCGCCTGAGCAAACCCCAAGCAATCCAGGATGTGATCGGGGGGGGGGGGGGCAGCTTCAGATTGCATTTTTTGCACAATGAAAAGACTTATGTTTTCTAAATAAAAAGAGCTTACTTTGAAATTGGACAATATCCCAGCAACCTCCTTCATTTTAGCTCTGTTATCAACCTGATGACATTTAACAAACTCATCAATAAGTTCACGTTCAATTTCATCATATTTCTTTGCAATTCTCTGGCGTGCTTTTTCAAATTTTGGCCTATTAAAAATAAGGGGAAAAAATTGTAATTTTCAACTGTTGTAGAAGTAATACAATTATTTCACGATTATTAACTATGAATAATTTGAAATATTAATCAAAAATAAATAAACTGTTTTAATCCTTGTGGTTTTAATACAAACTAGTGATTGCTAAATTAAGTTAGCTCAACCTAGTGGTCACTAATATAATAATAAAACCATCGTAATCTAATAAAATATTACAGTACATTCAAAATTATTGTAATCTTACTAAAATTCACTGTGTTTTATTTTAAACAATATTAGAAAATGGCAGAAATAATTGTAATATATTTGATATAAGAATTAAATATATACATACTTTCCAGATGGTAACTCTTGTGCAATGAGATGGAGTTTTTGGATGATATCTGCAGCTTCAAAGAGCTAAAATAAATATTTAAATATGTAGATATTGAAACTTATAATAATCAGAAAAATATTTTAATTATAGCAATATATTAGACTAACATTATTAATTGGACAAATTAAATATTTTAGCAGTTACAGTTTTACACTTTATCATATCACATAAAATAATTTTAGATATGTTTTGATAATCAAATGAACTGATAAAAAATATATTTAACCAATTACATTTTATAAATATTGAAATCCTTAAAAGGGAATCCTCTTTCTTTAAAAAAAATAGTATACATTTTTTTTTAAAAAAATCTATGGAATTCAAATAATGTTATTAAGAACATTGCATATTTTGGTTCAGAATATTTATTACTCTTTCAGATCATACATTTTACTTTAAACATATCATTAAGTTCTATCATTTTAGTTAATTAATAATTTGGATTAAAAAGTTCTTGGAAAAAGAAAAAATAATTCAACAATAACTTTGGTAACATAACAGTTTTTTAAATTCCATATACATATAATGGCTGTTTTAAAAAGTATTTTTGAATTTTCCTACAAAGAGTAATGATGTTAGGATGATTCTCCTTTGCACAGTGTAGAGAGCTTAAAGCAATTGCTTGAATTTTTCTCTGCTTTTGAGTGCCAGTTGCTTAAGTTAAGTGCTGTTATAAGTGTTAGCCAGGTTTTTTATTTCTGTCTTGATAAGCAAATATATTACATCAAATTTCATAAAAAAAATTAGTGATTCTCAAGGCAAAACAATTCATAAGATTCAGAAAATGTTTAAAGATGATGGTACGGAAGTAACAAAAATGGAGGAATGGGTCAACTTATTCAAAAATTGGCTGCATATTAGTGGAAAGGGACCAGCATTCTGAAGGGGGAGGGGGGCACCAATCACTCATATAGCTCTTGTTGAAAAAAGGTGTTGTTTAACTGTACAAAAGTTTTTCAAAGAAAATAGGATCATTAAAGATTCCACACATACAGCTTTGAATGATGATCTGAACAAGTGCAGAGAAGCTGCAAAATTTGTGTCCAAGCTGATACCCACAGAACAGGAAAAACTCCATCTTCTTGATGAAACATAGAATTTAACAGCCATTGAAAGGATTCTGTTTTGAGAGCGAGAAGGGATAATATAGAATGTGACAATAGAGATGATCACCAATCCAAAAACCTTTCAGAAGTGTTTTGGGCAGTGGAAGGATCAATGGGCTAAATGCATGGAAATGCAAGAGAGCTACATTGAAAGAGAATAGAGTCAACCACATCATATAAGAAATATATTTTTCATGGCCATGGGCCAGATACTTTTCAGACAGCCTTTCTATATAAAACCATACAACATCTAAAGCTGGGATTCTGAATTGTTAATCAGTGAACCAGTATCAGTTTGTGAAAAAATTTGGCCAGTCTTCGGAGATATTACCAATCCACGTTAAAAAACATTTTTTATAAAAAAAATATACTAGTAAAGTTTTGTAAGATACTTTTTTATGTTAATGCCATGATTTAAGCATTAACATATCATAAATAATTTTATCAGTGAAGCTAGTCAACACTTGAACGTATTTACATTCATCACTAGTTTGGTCTTGTATTTGTTATGAAAAAGTGGAAAGAAAGCTCGGAGCAGAGAAAGGATTGCAATAATCCTAAAAGTAAATTGTGCTCAGTTATGTAAATGAAGCAGATGCCATATATCTTCTAGCACTTTGCATCATGTGCATGCAAAGCTGGTGAGTTTAAAATGTCAAGTTCCCCAGTTGCCAGTTAAGTATATTAGCTATTTCTGTCAGAAATAATTTTTAAAGTGTGTGCTAATAGTTGGCAGTACATTGGTCAACTTGTTTTGGAAAAATATAAAGGTTTGTTGATAATATTTAATACTTATATAGGCATTCAGAAGTTTCAGAAACATTGATTTAAATGTTGATTAGTTTCAACACTTTAGTTGCAATTTCCTTATATGGAATTAGATGACAGGAAATAGATAAATTCAAAACTTTGATATAAATAAATGGAAAATTCAAATAATTATCTCTTTTTTGATCTTTATGTTTTATTATTCAGATAAAAGGATATATTTTATTAACAGATATGCAGCTTAAAGAAGTAAAATGTATAATGATGGATGCAGTAAATAAGTTCTCATATCAAGTTACCTTTGTACGATCATTAAGTACACCATCTATGATAGGTTCTGGACTCAATAATTCTGCAAAATGATTCATGAGTTTTTGAGCTTCTACAGCCCGAGCTCTAGGAGTATTTACACTTTCGAGCTGATCTCCCAAATGAACAACTTTAGTTGCAACAAAGTCAATTCTTTCATCTAATTCATGAAATGTTTCATAAGCTTCCTAAAACAAATAAAATAGCAAAATTAACAAGTTAAAATCAAGAAATGCGAAGTACTTTAACAAATTATACAAAGTCAGTCTATGATAAGGAAAGTAATTTTCATTATATTTTGCAATGCATTAAGATTATCTGATCTTTTATGAGTAAAACTATCCAATGTACATAGAACAAATATAATCTGAACCATTTAACTGACTTTATTGCCGCCATGTTAAAAAACTTCAGTAAATGTTCAAAAATGTGGATGATTAAACATAATAAAATAGGAAAGTTTTTATTTATGATAAATTCCTTTTAATAAATAAATATACAAAATTAATATTTAGAATGATACTAACCAAATTATATTTCATAAACATTCAAATAAATTAGGTTTGTCTTGGATATACAGAAAACTATTGTATATTTCTTTCATATGATAGAAAAGTTAAACGGAAAAATATATTTTTCTTAATTACAAAACAAAGTAGCTTTAAACATTAAAAAGGAATTTTTAAAAAATCCATAGAAAATTCAACTAACTTCTGAATTTAATTAAAAAGCATTAAAGAGAATCTTTTATAACATTATACCATTTTTATCATGCGTGAACCTTATCCTAATTCAAATCTAAAATGAACATACCTGTCATTGAAGATATTTGTGACGTGAAATAAATTTATTACAATCAGTACTTTGATACTGAATTGATACACAACAACAAATAATAGATGGAAACAAAGGAGTAATATATTTAAAGTAAACCTTTTTTGGTACTTACATATTATAGTTTAACTGAGTGGCGCAACCGCCCCTGAGGGCCAAGGCCTACTGTTCCCATCTCAGGTTTCCTGACCTAGAACACTGAGGTGCATGAGCAGATAATCCAGTCAGGTGGTCAGTCTAAAGCAAAATCCCCAGTGTTAAGTTCCCAAGCAAACTTGGTACTCATTTATTGACCCACTGAAGGGATGAAAGGCTGAGTCAACCTTGCTCAGCCTGGTATTAAAACTCCGGACCTGTGACATGGAAGCGCGATACACTACCACTCAGATACTAGGCTTACCTTACATATTATTCTGTAGATTCCTTTCTTAAAACTAAAAAAAAAAACTTCATCAAATTCCACAGTATTAAGCCAACAGTGGAAAACCATTCCTGTGTGCATGTCCCCCCCCCCTCAAAAAAAATAATAATGATGACAACATCTTTTGAATTGGTCAACAATTTAGCACAATTGGTCAACTGTATAAAACGTAAGTTTCCCTTTTTCTTATGTGCTAATGTTTATATTTAGTAGAGAATAAGTTTACTATACAATAAATATCAGAAATAATATCAGGTATTATAATTCCTTTTTTTTACTGTTTGGTGTTAACTATGTTTCACAAACCTTATTTTTTTCAATTAGTTCCTTAGTTTTCTCCCAATGTGTTTTTTCTTCTTCCCGACAAATAGTCTCCAAGCAACCACATTGTCTCTGTTTTGTTTCATAATAGTTCTGAAGATGATTAATAGCTTGCCCAAAAGCCTTATGAAGTGCACTTGGTTCAAAATTATCTCCATTGCTTTGAATTCCTCCGATACGTAAAGACAAACGATCTACATAATCTTCTGGATCAAAGGGTTCATCTGCAAAAAGCTGCAACAAAAAAAAAAAAGTAAAATAGTGAGGCCTTAATGTTTTTTTTAAAAAAAAAGATTGCAAAAAAATCTTTTAGGCTCAATTTTTTGTACAATAAAAAAAACCAAGATGAGTACAAGAATTATGGCATAATATTGAGATAAATTCTGATGTAAAGTGAAATTTTACAAAAATAAAACACAGTTTAGTAATTATAAATATCACAAATGAGGAATGAATTGACTGAAGAGATCTTGACCATTTCAGATATTTTGATTTTTTCATACTGTAAGACATTTTATTTTAATAAAAAAATATTGCAATTTAATCAAAATAAAGAGAGTCTAAAAATCTTAACAGAACAACATTGAAAATTTCAAAGTTTAGAACTTGAATGTTATCAATATCATGCCTGTGGAAATTACCAAAGTTACAGAATGCTTTGGATTCTTATAACTAAACACAGTACAATCTCATACATGATTTATAGTTTTGTTTCAGTAAACAGTATTAACAATTTTATTTGTGTAAATATTATTAATATTGTTCATTTCTGTGAACCAACACAATGAAATTGTTGTTGTGTCATTAACAATTTCATTGCGTTCTGTGTATTCTGATGCATACTGTGTTCTCTTACTCTCTCTCCTTCATTTATAACACAATCCAAATTTCCAAAAATGAGAAAAAATTTAGAATAAACAAAATAAAAATAGAAGGACATAATTGATTTGGACTATTACTATAAAAGAAGAAAAGCTAAAAAGCACATACACACACAAAACAGGCAGATACCACTTTGAATCATTCCGATTTAGATTTATAGGACATAAAGATCAAGAAACTAAAGGAAACATTTGCTTCATGTCCATTATCAAATCAAATGCAATCTCTGACAACTTGGAGGGGAAAAAACTGTAGAAAGCTCTTTAAAAAGCTTTAAATTTATTTAAATAATAATTTAAAAAAACTATGTTTTCCCAAACAAGCATATAAATAATAAATGATATTCTTCCTTTGTAAATCATTGTTCTCAAGCAAAAAGAGGCATCCGAACTTGTCAAGATGCTGTGTAAACATACAAGTATGTCAAAGCTTTTCAGTTTAGTACACATGACATATTACAGCACACGTATATTGTAAGCCATAAAAACAAAAATTAAGCAAAATATTATGCAAAGAGTAAACTGATAGTGATTGCAATGATTTTCAACAATAAACAGTATTTAATGGTTATCTATAATCACATTTCCTTGAGGATTTTCTTACTTCTTGCCGGTTAAGAGACATTAAAAATGTAACCAGTCAGTAAGATTATGGTGGAAATTGTCGCAATTTGCCTGGTGCCAATTTGGATGCAATACGTAAATACCAAAAATATATAACATACTAGCTGTTACCCACCCGCCCGCTTTGCTGGGTATTTCATGATGTTTTATAAAGTTTTGCTGGTTATATATATGTGTATAAATTTTTGATATTTAAGTCCTAGCATTAAGAATTCGATTGTATTGAAAAATATACGCCCCTTAACGCCACTTGGGGGTCGATTTTTACGAAACGCATTTTGTGGAGTATTTCTATCTTATGAGATGAATCTGTTTACCAAATTTCAAGACTGTGCGTCTAATAGTTTAAAAATCAGAATAACTATTTATATCTCCCCTTAACCCCCCACAACACCCCTTGGGGTCATTTTTCCCAAAACCTATTTTGTAGTGGATATTTACTCCATGAAAGAAACATGTCTACCAATTTTCAAGCAGGTTGGCCAAGCAGTTTAAAAACGAAAATATTTATCTATTATGCCCCTTAAAGCCCCCCTCCCCCGCAACGCCACTTGGGGGGTTACTTTCACAAAAACCATCTTGTATCTGATCTCTACTCTATGAAAGGAATCTATTTATCAAATTTAAAGACTGTACGTCTAATAGTTTAAAAATGGAAATAATTATTTATAACGCCCCCTAAGCCCCCACAATGTCACTTGGGGGTCGATTTTCACCAAACTCATTTTGTAGCGGATCTCTACTCTATGAAAGGAATCTGCTTACCCAATTTCAAGATTGTACGTTGAGTAGTTTAAAAATGGAAACAATTACTTATAACGCCCCTCAACCCCCCGTAACGCCCCTTGGGGTTCGAATTTCGCAAAAAATCCGTTCTTAGCTGATCTCTACTCCATGAAAGGAACATGTCAACCAAATTTCAAGTCTGTAAGTTGAATAGTTCCGGAGATATCGTGATTAGTCAGTCAGTCAGTGAGTGAGTCGCTTTTCTCCTTTATATATATAGATAATTAACTGATTAGCTTCATACTTAGAAGGGTATTGGTGACAAAACTCTTTAATTTTAAACCATATTCAAGTGGCAAAAATGACACTTGAGATGGCATACCATTCTTCAAACTTACATGCCACAGCAAAGTGAGGGTCTGAGCCAAGGCAGATTTAACGTGCATCACCTATGCAACTCAACAGCTCTTTAGTAGTATAAAAACTTAAACCCACAATTCGACTTAAACAACACAGGTTATAAGCTCATGACTGCTTCATATCTGAGAGTACTTATGCACACACAATTCTTTATGTATATTACTATTAAAACTTATGTATCAAATGCCTTACATAAAATTTAAAAGAAATTCCATTGCATTTAATATAGTAAAATAAAGAAATAATTGCAGTACTTCCTTAGGTTTTACATTATCAATCCAGCAAATACTTACTGTATAAAAGCAGGATATTTTGGTTTTTGATTAGATGTGTGGAGGAATGAAACCAAAACAAGAAATGAAAAAATTTCATAATTATTAAAAGCTATATAATACACTATTAAGTTAAAATGTTTTAAGCTATTTTTAAATGTATATAAAAAAGAAAACAATTATATTTTTTAAAAATGTAAACAAATATGATTTAAGACAAATGAGGTTTATTTTCTAAAAACTGCTTTTCAATTTTTAACCACTTTTATAATAAAGACAAATAAATTTTTGAAATACAAATTTAGTTACAAACTTACAGGTAGTACAGATGACAATTTATGTAACAAAATTATAAATATACTGCCATAACTAAAAATCTTTGTTCAGTTTCAAGATGATTTAGAGTTTTGTTAGCAATAATGTTATTAATATATCAGCAACCAAAATAATGTATCAAGAATTACAGCCTCATAACTTAACATTTTTTTTGTCCAAAATACTTTTTATTTAACTCATACACATTAATCTGACTTAAAGCCACTGGACTGTACTTATTATATTCACATACAATTATTCTCAGAATCATACTTTGTGAAAGATACAATACTGTATCCTACTAGTGATTTTAATATAATTAAAAGGGAACTAAAAACATATATCATCAATAGATTTATTGAAATTTAACAAGGTTTTCAAAAAGATATATATACATTCTAGTCAAATCAATAATGGTCACTGGGAGTATATCACACACACCTAACACCCATAGCTTTTATATTTATTCATTATGAAACAGCAAAGAAATTTCAGTGAACAACTAGTTATTATTTAGTCAACATTTCTCACTCACTATTGATCTGTTATGAACAGGGAAGAGCAAATATATTGGCTGAAGCTTAAAAATGTACGTACGTGACAACTGCTGAATTACTTGTAGCCTTTTACACATACAAAAAATATGTAATTCGATTATCGCATAATTCAAATGTACTCTATGCATATGATGAGTTTATTAAATTTAAAAAAATAACATTCATTCAAAATTTGACTATTTTTTATTTCCAGTCCCTTGGCAGATAGCACAATTTGATATATTTTTCACCTTTCAAAATATTATTTCTTTATCGCTGAAATTACATCTAACATATTTTCATAATTTAGAAAATACCAAATGTAAATTAGCATATTTTCAGGAATCGCAAGTATTCTGACAATTTACATAATTTAAAATTTGCCATTAAGGCATGATGATTTATGAATAATGTTTAGGAGGGGAAAAAATTGATAATCAGAACTGTACGAAAATATATGGTCCCCAAGAAAATAAACTTTAAGCCCATAAAAATATTTTTACAGGGAATAATCATTTATTCTTTATTCAGAAATCACTCTGAGTTTTCAAGAGAATGAACTCGATGATTTGTTTACATTCGTGTTTCTTAACGCTTAGTCCGAAATTTTACCTCATCGAGTTCAGAAAGAAGTTGATTAAGATCAATCTCCTCTTTTCTTCGACTCCCCCATCGCGAGCCGGAACTCATATTTAAAACTTATTTTAACATAACAAAACCGAATTTAATAATTTGAAAAGAATTTCGTCTGTTTCTTGGTCCACCTACCAGTGGAGTTGCCAGCCATAAGATTTTAATGTGAAATTATTTAACAAATGTAAAACACTAAAATGGATTTTTTAAAGTTAGATTTTACAGGTAAAAATGTATTTATATTTAAGCTAAGTTATTTACATGCTTTGATAAATTATAAATTCAGTTGAAAGGATACATATGCAGAAAAGGCCATTATGTCATATGCTTAAAATGTGATAACTGTAACCCACGTTATGTTTATAAACAGAAACCAAATTTCGTGTGTGTTCACTGAAGATTTTTTTCTCTACAATATGGTATCTCTATGGCTTCTAAAATCTCAGTATGAACCTTTTGCAATAAATCGATTAATTCAATAAAAAAGGGAATTTGCACGCATCATATTAAAATGAATAATTATTATGATTAAAAATCTTGCAGCCAGAATGGCCTTTTATAATTGTGATTGTTTTATAACTCATAATATTTATGTACAGGAACTCAATAGGCATTTTAAATTCATTGATACAAATCAATTTTTCAAGGATTATGGAGAGGTAAAGTTTTAAAATTTAAATATTGTGCAATATAAAATTAAACTATCATGACGATTATAAAATGGTCTGCATAATTTTCGTAAATTAATTTATTACAATTTTAATCTTATTTTTATTTATGAATATATTGTTTAAAAGGCAATCACTGTGATGCGATGAAAATTTTGGAATATTTTAGATCTTATCGAAATTAGGATGCAATACCAACTCCGAAAATAACCGTTTGCTGAAAGAGGTATGATTATTTATACATTTATTTTTTGTAATCCTATTAAATTATCATTGTTTTAAATCATTTAACAGCTTTACTAATGTGAAGTGCAAAGATGAAACCATGTATAATTTTCTTTTCCTCCTGTACTTTCAATAAATATTAGATTGTAAAATAATAGAAACAAGTAATTTTTCCTAGCCTGTAGATCAGAGGTTCCCAAACTTTTTTGTTTCATAGACCCCTTGCCATGCTTTTCGGTTTGGGGTAGACCCCTACTTATCTAATAATGAATTTTTGCATATTTATCAACTTAAATGTCTTTTTGACAGCTGGTATAGAGCTATACTTACTTTAAAATATTTAAATTTCTAACTGTAGTGAAGTACAGTGTTTAAAATCTAAGACACACTTGTTAATTAAATTAAAATTTAATTAATACTTAAAATAACTGTTACATAAAGCAACTGACCAACAAACAAATGCTTTTAATGGGAGAGATGAATCTGGTGCTTCTAAAACTGCTGATATCTGTTTCTAAATTTTATTTTAAGATCTTCTTAGTGGCTATTTCGATCAGTTCCTCTTGTAATATGACATTTGTTTTTTCTTTGAATATGACAATATTAATTAATTGCCTATTGTAGTACTACCATATATAGTCAAAGCATTCTCAGACAGTTTCAAAATCTGAATAAAGGGCATTTAAATGTTGAACGTAGATTAAAACATCCTTTTCCTGGCAGATTGTGTGTGACAAATTGAGACACTAGGAAATTTTGGGATGTTTAATATTATACTTCTTAGCTTAATTATGGCAAGAAATGCCGAAATTATGGTCCTTGTAACTGGAAATTAACTTCATTAAATTTAGTAAATAAATCTGTAAAACAGGTAAATATGATTTCCACTTAATTCAATTTTCTTTTAAATGATCTGGTTTAATGAGAGTCACAATCGTAGACCCCCATTTACAATTCATGGGCCCCAAATTATTTTTTCGCTGACATGGACCCCCTACATATTGTCATAGACCCCTGGGAGTCTATATAGACCACTTTGGGAATCACTGCTGTAGATCATTTCTAACTATTTCAAATTCTCATTTTCTAACTGAAGATATATTCTTGTTAAATTTATTATTTAATGAGTACACTAGTAAACATACAAAGTGAGAAATGTCATTAAAAATTTTAGGTTTTGTTTGATGCCTTTATAATTTTTTTTTTGTTTTGTTAATTACAAACAAAAAGAGTAGAAAGTAATATTTGGGCTAATCTTGTTTAAAATAAAACATTCACCTTTATTTATCACCAACTTAGCATTTTTTTCCTTATTGGATGCAGTACAGAAAAATGAGCTGCTGGCACAATTTGGCCTAATTTTTTATAATCCATCACCAAAGGTGTGAACTGTGTGTGTGTGTGAATTAGGATTTTACTTTAATGTGTATTACTTCAGTTGTGTTATACACATTTTTTAAATTGTTAGTTCTTACTGATAAATAGCATAAAAGTTTTGTTTTAAAATAAAATTATATGTTTATTTTAGATTACAGAGGAAATCAATCGGCGAAAGAATCTGGAAAAGCATTCTTTGAAAAGGAAGAAATTGCTTCAACAAATGTATAAACCTATAGAAACCAATGTGTTTAATTTACAGGTAAGTTAACTGTTTTAAAAAAATTTGCAGATAATGATTTTTTAAAAATAGTATAAATATACTCTTTTTTTTTTTCTTTTTTACAGGAAAATTTTTTTGACCCATCTTTTATTAATTTAGTCAGTGCAGCTAAAAGTTTAAATTTTGAAAAAACTCTACAGTTACTTGATGTTATTTCAAAAGGTAAGCTTATAGAAGTCCAAATGATTATCCTAAACATTCATATGCAAAAATGTTTTTATTTCTAGTATATCTGTTCTGTTGTGTTTATTTATCTATTTTACCTTGTCTTAATTAAAGTTGTTTGAAAAGCATATTAAAATTGGTTCAATTTATGGTACTCGTATATTATTGCAACCTAATTAGTAGAAAGTATCAAGGTTAAGAAGTACATCAATTTCTGGTTGCCCAATACATTTTATTCATATTTTTTTGGTTCTGTGTGTCTTTGTTTCTTTCTTCTACCTGCTTTCATTGTAATTAATATAACTGTAAATTTTACTTTAGAAATACAAATGTTCAAATTTGCAATGTGCAAATGTTTGAAATTACATTTTTAGAACCAAGTATGTTTGAAGAGTAATTCAATGCATTTCAAAATAGGAATGACAACTGATTTAAAAACAGTTAACTATCTTTTACTACGGCTGTCAGATTTATATCTAGTATTTAAATTATTCTAAAATTTGCTGCATGTTGAAATTTTGTTAATAATAATAAATCACAGAATCTTTCTAAAAGCTTAAAATTTATAAAAAATAAAACAAAAAAGTAATTAAAATACAACTATACAATGCAAGCAATAATTAACCTTTTGCTTTATTAATTATTTTCTCAAAAAAAAATTACCAACCTAGTGCAAACATTTGTGATAATACATGAGTATCCAATTATTTTAACTATACACAAATGTGTTTAAGGATAATCATAAGGAGGTTTTGAAATTTTGATATTAATTTTTTTTTTTTTAAATTAACTTTTTCCTATTGTCACTGAAACACAGGTTGTTTTACCTTTTAGCATTTCTTTTAGTTATTTGATTGTTGTGAATAATTACAATGTCAATGTTGGCAATTTAAACTTTATTTTTTGGTTTATCACTTGTGTCCAACTAAAAGTGAAGTATCAGAAAATCTAATTTTGTTCAAGAAATTTTCTCAACTTCAAACTTTTGTTTATTACAGAAATTCAACATTATTTATTGAACTGGAGAATCAGTTTTTATTTTTGAAATTCCTCATAATTACCTTAAAATCCAGCGTATAACACGCACTCCATTTTAAATAATACTCCATAAACCTGAAGTAATTTATTCGAAGTATTATTTGTAGCTTTAGTAAGAAATAGTGTACTTCTAGAACTACAACCCTTCAAGTTCATAAGGAATGTTATTTCTTTTAAAGAAATAGTATTTCGATATATGTAGAAGTCTAATTTTTTTATGTTCATCTTTTTTTAACTCTCATTTTTATACCCAGCATATAATGCACACCTGTAAATTTCGATCAAATTTTTTTGGTTAAAAGTGTGTGTTATACATCGGATTTTACAGTACTTCTTGAAATTTTCATGGCTTATTTTATGTGAGGCATAATTATAAGTCTGATAAATTTTTAAAATGTGCAATTTTTTTCTCATTTTAAAATTTTATTCTGAGTCAATATTTATTTCAGTAATTATATTTTTCTGTACAGTTTTATCAATTACATGTTTCACTTATTCTTTTAAACAGAAAAACAGTTATATGGTTTTCGTATTTTTACACAAGCATTTTGTAACAAACTCATTAAAGAATTGGATCATTATCGAGAATCATCTTTACCCAAAGGGAGACCTAACTCAATGAACAAATATGGAGTAAGTTTATTTTCACAGATTAGATTTTCTTTTCAATTTCTACTATTATAGTTCATTCTCTCTCTCTCAATATATATATATATATATCTTGTTCAAATTTCCATTTGTCAATAAAATACTTTCTGTTCATCCACTCAAGTTCAAATACATTTTTTTAAACTTATAGTGGATGACACTTGATGTCAATACATTTTTTTCAGATATTATTTCATTAATTAAATTAAAAAAGGAATAAATAGTAACAAACAAAAATAATAGTCCAACAGCATATATAGAAAGGAAAGTTGTGTTCGTTGTATCCCTGTAGCGCAAGGGATAGCATGTTGGACTTCTAATCCAAAGGTCATGGGTTTAAATCCCACCTGGGATGGCCTAATTTCTGAGAATGGTATTTCTTTTTTTACTATACTATTTTATTAGAATAATTAAATTTAATTAATGAATAAATAGTAACAAAAAAATAGTCCGCCATATTTTACAAGGAAAATCGCTTTCTACTTTGTCACTTAATATTGTGATTCTGTCATATGTATATAAATATTTATATTAACTATAACTATTTAATAAAAAGTAACTAAAATAAAATTTCTTTGTTTACCTAAGTAGGAATTTACTTTAAAATTTTTTTTTATATATATTACTTTTTTTAATGTACAGAATATTTGTATGCATCTGAGTTCTAAATTTTTCTTGTTATGCACATTATAGTTGTATTTTAAGTAAATAACCTAGCATGTGTGTTTGAAATTTCAGCATTACTTTGAATTTCTTTAGCAGCATTTGAATAAAAGTTTTACTGTCTTTCAACTTCAGGCGTATCGGATTATTTTTATTTATGAAACAGCTGTTATCTGTACTTTTATTATTTATGTGCAAAATAATCTATTTCATGAGCAAGATGATATTTTCAACACAAAATCTTAATTTACAAATTGCAAACTTAAGCCTGGTTTCAGTGGTATACACAGTTTGATTTATTTTAGAAGATTGATATATTTTTAGCATTCCACTCTAATGAAAAAGCACTATGTCTAGTGGATTTCGAGTAATCTGTTAATTCTTAAAATTGTGTGTGATTTAGAATATACATATCCTGTAGATTAATTTCAAACTTTGATACAGATTCTTTATATTTTTTCTGATAAATTTGTTCCAGATGCTACTAATATATTTTCCTTAAATATATTGAGTGTTTGGAGTAAATCATTGAATCAGAGCATTAACTATATACTGCCAAATGTTTTCTTGCATTGAAAAGATTAGTTCTAGCAAAATGTAAAATGTATTGAATTATTGTAATTCCCCCTTTTTGAAAAAAATTGTTAAATAAAACTTATAATTTCAGGTTCTCCTAGATGAATTAGGATTTCATGACCACTTCTCTCAAATATTAAGAACAGAATATTTGGATCCTCTTGCAAAAGTTTTATTTCCAGAGTGGAGAGGCAATGAATTAGATTCTCACAAAATCTTTACTGTTTGTTATAGAACAAATGAAGATTTAGAGTTAGGTTGTCATTATGACAATAGTGAGGTAGGAATAGTTATGCTGAGATAACATAATTTTTTTGTATTTAATTATTTAAAATTGATTAAATATTGATTTTTTAAACAGGAACAACCTTATCAATTAATACTGTGATACATATTTAATCTCTTTTCTAATATAATTTTTTTTCAAAAAATTCTTAATGATCCATTTTTTTTGTAATATGACTGAACTATATATATATATATATATATATATACATTGAGAAATTTGGAAAGGCATCATAGCATGTGGTGTTTAAAGTAAAACTATGGTACATATATGCTTAAAAAAATCAGATTTTGTTTTAAGCGTACACTCTCTCATTTAAGATTTCTTAAATCAATTTTCAACTACACACTAAAAGAAAAATTCATTACTTTCAATCAACTTGTTTAAGTTAAATTAACTCTTTTCATATAAAAACATTTTATCACTTTCAATTTTTTTAAAAAAAACATAGGAAGGATAACAATTTTACTAATGTAAATTTTAGTTTTTGATTATATAAACATTTCTTTTTATGGGATCATCTGATATAGGTAAGTATCTTAATTTAAATTCACCAAAAATAAAGAATTTATTTAATATTTCAGGTAACGCTAAATGTTTGCTTGGGAAAATCATTTGAAGGTGGTGATTTGTATTTTGGAGATATGAGAACAATACCAATTGCAGAATCTAATTACATTTTAATACAACATAAAGTAGGATATGGAATATTTCATAGAGGACAGCAATTGCATGGTGCTTTGCCCATTATGAAAGGTGAGCGACAAAATCTCATTATTTGGTTGAGAGCATCTTCTGTTAGAAATAAATTGTGCCCCATGTGTAATTCAAAACCGACATTGTCACCTTCTGTTGGATATGGTGACGGGTTTACTTTGAATGAACTAAGGAGCATTTGTAATGTGATATAAATTGTACATATTATTTTTGTATTGTTTTCACTTTGATAAAGTTATATGTTAATCTTTGATTATTTGTGATGATTACATGAAATTATACTAGTTATAATGCTTGTGATATATTTTTTCGAAATATATTAATCTTAATTATGATTTGATCTATTTTCTATATATACACTTTGTTTTACTTCTATCACATTTTTATAACCTTAATTAGAATAGAATTCAATTTTCTAACTGATTTCTGAAATAAATTTGAAAATTTATATACTCTAGTGTAATACAATACATTTTAAAAACCTTAATTTTATTAATTTAGAAAAGGAAATAAAATCTGTATTTTAAAAAATTCTAAGAAACAATGTATATATATAATTATAATATTTAACTCAAATGTAATACAAGAATTTTGTGGATCATTAATTTATCTCAAATAATTTTTTATATCCAATGAAATTTAGTCAACTGTGAATCAATCTTAAAAATATATATACTGATGCCACCGATTTAATTAACTCCTGAACCTTCTATGAGGTAGAAAAGATTTGAGAAGTATTAAGTAACAGTAAATATTAAAAATGAATATATCAAAAGACAAACATTTGATTGCTTGATTTATTTAGCTAAATTATCAGATTTGAGTGAAACATTTATCAAATACTTTACTAAAAATAAAAGTGAGTATCACAAGAAAAAACTTTTGGCCTTAAAAAACAAGCACAGATAAATGTTATATACAAAAAAGTGTTGTAAAATCTTATTATTTAACAAAAAACAAACAAATAATGACATAGCAAAACACAAAGTTATAAATATGAGGATGAACCAAAAAGAGGAAACAATATTTAAAGAAAATTAAATATAATAAATGAAAGAACAGAGAGATTCACAAATATAATACAATCAATATGCATTGTAACAAATCAATGCATGCCTGACTACTCAATGGGAAGATCATTTGTTATTGCACCTCTTATTGGCCTTCAGAAATAAATGCATTTATGTCAAAACTTAAAAATAAAATACATAAAAATCTCATATCAGTCAGAAGTTATCACACATTTAATCACACATACTAATTAATAGCAAATCCAATAAAAATAAAGACAAATCATTCAGTCTAAAAATTATCAATCACCCATAAAAATAGATTTAAACATCTCATTTGTACAATGTCTTAAATTTTTATAACTATAATTTAAAAAATATATATATAAAATTGAACTATAAATGTTAAACTCAGTAACAACTCATAATCAAAATGTGATGTAACATGAAACATAAAAAAAAAATTATGAACAATTTCATATAATTTAACATTTTAAATCTAAAAAATACAGAAGGTTAGAATGTATTCTTGCAAACTGTGTTGAAATGAAAGTTTGAAAAAAGCAACACATAAATAA
The DNA here is from genome assembly GCA_019973975.1 of Trichonephila clavata. NCBI lineage: Eukaryota > Metazoa > Arthropoda > Arachnida > Araneae > Nephilidae > Trichonephila > Trichonephila clavata. The sequence goes on from BMAO01017440.1 coordinate 58,066, forward strand.
ATATACTTATTATTTACTTAAGATTTTTTTATACTACTTGTAAATACTTAATATTTTCTCAGATTTAAGAGATCTTTCTTTTTACAATAATACTATTGAACAAAATTTAGTTTTGATTCAGAATTAAGATCAAAGAGGATATTCTTAGCTCACAACCCTTTGAAAGATTGTAGATGTAGCCTTAGAGATATGTCAGTTATTCAATTGACATATACATGCTTACAGCAATATTTGCAACCATATATATATTTCTTAAATTAAGTAATAAAAGTATAACAGAATGGTTGGGAAATTCAAATTACATTATAATCACAAATATTATCAGTCAATAAAATAACAGGTAAATATTTAACTTTTAAAAATTTTAGTTTAGGTACATCTACACATTATTCATACATAAATAATCTCAACTCCAAAACACAGATTAAAATATACTAAAAATTCCTTTCTCTAAATATTACAATAAATGTTTGCACATGCTCCTTCATTGCACAAAATTTGAAATAATCAAATCAGAATTTGTTCTTGTCACTATAGTACAATAATATACAAATTTTAAAATTACTTTAGAAGAGCAAAAAGGGTTAAATTTGATTTTTGCCTGATACTCATTGAATTCTGGTTAAAATATTGGGTAAAATTTTATCATGAGATAATAAATATAACTATGTAATTCAGAATTTTGGAATGAATGAGTTCATAAATATATATTATAAAAAGTTACAATTTATAAGCTTAATTTACCTTTAACAACTTGCTTATTTGAGAAGAAAAAAGTAATTTTGATCATATTTTATTAAGTAATTATGAGGAAGATATATTTATTGATTATCATAGTCCATTTGGAAGACTAAGTATTTGAGGCAGAAATTACATAATCCTCTTTACACTGTTAAATATAAAATTTTAAAATTATATAGATAAATGTGATTACATTTTTTAAGTGACAAAAGCATGAACAAGACCCTCAAAATATATAAACATTTGTGCTTTTTTTAGTTAGTATGTGCTTTATCACAATAATTTAAAAAGCTACAAAGATAGTCATATGAATAACTTTTAAAATCTTTGTAAAAAAGATTTGATTAAGCTATTAGTTAGAACATTTTAAACAAAATTTTACCTTTTTTTAAATTTGTGGAGCAAAATGTGCTTTAAAAATATTCTCTTGAATAATTTACATATTCATGTCAAAACATGTGAATACAGTATGGTGAGGCAAATCTGCATTGATTGAAATTAATCTATTTCACTATGTTTGGTCTACATCCAATACTAGTGACAAGCGCTCTGCTATATGAAGCCTTTTTGACACTTCCCACACATACTTAACCAGCTGTTCCTTTTTTAACTCTACAGATAGCACCTAAAAAATCAAAGTAAATATTAAGAGGTATATCTGTACTATATTTTTTTATAGAACTGATTAATTAAACATATACATATAAAAAAAGATGCATTTATGTATCATGTTCTCAACATTTTTCTATTAATTAGCTGTATGGCCCAGCATTGCACAGACTTCTTCAAGTGTATAGATTTTTGCCTTAAAAATTTCCCCTTCCTGTCTCAGTGTCGGCACTTCCTGATGTGTTTGCGACTTCCATATGAATGTATCATTAAAATGCCCTTTTTCGAAATTTCTTCCACCTCTTGCCCCATCGGACATATCTGTTTCTGCCCGATTAGCCCGGCATTACACAGGCTCTTACCGAGTACATCACTTTATCCCAGCATCTTTGACGTCAGCACTTTTAGGAGAGTGATTTCTATATTTATGTCATTAAAATTCCCTTTTTTCTGAAATGTCTTTCACTTTTCCTTGTCAGGAATATTTATTTTCCCTCGTTTACCCTGGTGTTGTACAGGCTATTTCGAGTATAAAACTCTTTTTCCCTCAGGGATAAGATCAAATTTCTATTTTCGATTAATAATTTACAGAAGTAATCTAATTTTATCTGATAGAAATAATTAACAAAATGTATAAAAAATAATTTTAAAAATTTTTTCAAACAAACTTCTTTATGGATAAGCTCTGACCTTTCTCAAAATTCTATATCTAGCCGTCCTGAACATCAGATGGCCTTTTCTTTTTTGGATCTCATGATGAGAGGGAAGGGGGGGGGGGTCAGCCCCATGCTCAATCTGGAGGACCAGCCCCTTGATTAAATATTTCAGGGTCATGGAGCTTGGTCAACCCCTCATACTGGATACCCATTTTAGTCACCTCTTAGAACATAGGTTACATAGGAACTATTCTTTCACATATGGGTGCAAATATAGACTCGGCTACTCTTTTTTTATAGATGTATTTTCAGTAATAAGAAACAATTTACTTTTTAGAAATATATTTAAAATTTCAGCAAAACTTTTAATGACCCAAGGAATGATTTAAATCTGTTTATAGAACTAATTTATTAACACATGCTCTAACTTCTTGTTTGTCTTCAAAAAATGTACAATGTCGAACATAATGAATCAAAATACAGTAAAATCATGCATATAATATTGTAAAGTACAGGATTTTCTAATTATTACTATGTTATGCATAAAAAAGTCTTGTTGGCAATCTTAAAATTAATTTCCCACATTAAATTAATTTAACCACATTAATAAAGACATAGCATAGTAATCCAGTTTGAATGTTTAACTTGGATTACATTTTCAATAACTTAAAGATCAGCCTACAATTCAGGCAAATCATCTTAACTTAAATATTTACTTCTAACTTAAAATATTTCTGGGCTTTCAAACAATGAATTCTTACACCTGATTTAATATGTAGCAATAACAAAGTATGGAACAATAAAAACAATACTTCAAAATTTAAAATCATAACATTCTTTTTTGTTAATAAAATTTGGAGAAGTAAAAGTATTATAAACACAAAAAGTACCTCATTTTTTAAAAAAAATCTTACTTGTCCATTCCTAGATATTGCAATAATGCCTTCTGTTTCTTTGTTGAAAGCAGTACTAAATATGACATCAGTACATAAGTTGACACTACAAAGTGTTGTGCATGTTTCCATATCACATAAATGCATGACACCATATTTAGTTACAATATATACAAGACCTAGTTTGGAACTGACCTGTAATAAGAGAATAATTATTAAAATTCTCAATATAATTGTGATTGTTAAAATGTTGATATGTCATGCTTTAATTTCTTGTTTATATTAAAATAACATTAACAATTTTACTATTTTTTTTTTTTTTTTTTTTTGCATTTTAAAAAAAATAAATGAATAGTAAATAGCATGTGGACGTAACTGAGAAATTTAAACTTGAAAGAAATGTATATCTAATGCTTAACTTTCTTGTATATACATATCATTATACAATGTCTAGTTTTGTTAAGTGATTATTTAATAAGCATTCCTTCCTCAATGGCCAACAGCCCAGAGTGAGCCTTGGCATTCCTAAGAATTCCATTCCAGGCTGTCCTGTTCTTAGCCTGACTTTTCCAGTTATTGACATTAATAGTTTTTAAATCTTTCTCTAGGCAATCACTCCACCTGAGTCCCACCCATTATCCTCTTGGTCTTCCACTTTTTTGAGTATTTGAGTAACATATGGTCTGGCCACAAAGTTCTTTTTTGTGATTTGATTGTCATCCAATCTTATCAGGTGTTCTGCCCATTTTAACCTTTGTACTGTAATAAATTTTACAATATCAGGTTCTTTAAAAATTTTATGAATTTCTAAATAAGTTATTCAAATGTTATCACATTTTAAGCCTCCAAAAATACTTCTAATGACCCTTCCTTCAAATATAGCAAAAGTCCTTTTCTCTCTTGGCCATTGCTCATGTTTCTGCAGCATTTGTGAGAACGGGCCTTATCAATGATTTGTAAATGAGTAGTTTTGTTTTTCTGTTGATGAAATTAGATTTTAAATATTTTTTAAGTCCAGAAAAACCATTTAATAATTAAAATCATTTGGAAAATTCTAAAATAGAAATAGATATTGAAACAATATTTCTTGCCAACAAGCTAAGCTAAAATATGAAATAATGGCAACATTATTTTAATATGTTGTAGAAAATGGTATAACTCATTTTGATATTCTTACTTGGATGGAAGAAGGGAAATCATATCGGCACCACTCATTCGAAAATTCAATCGAACCTGTATGGGATGTATATGCTAAATTTCCACTTAAATGAGGCCCCAACTCAACAACATGAAGCTAAAAACAATGAAAACAAAATCATTTCAATACAATGGTCTCAACTAAATTTGATAATGCAATTTCATAATTATTTATCATGGCCTTATTCCTAATATGCTTTTAATTTTACAGATCAAGAATTGAAGAACAATATTATTTTAATTAAATGTTTGTAATAAACTTTAAGTTAAAAAAATTTTTTAATTGTATATAGTTATCTTTAAATCATTGAACACATTCAGCTTCTAATTTCTGTGTTTCAAATTGAACAATTAAAAAATATATACATTAAGAATGCTTACTTTTCCATGCATGTTTGCATTTCTTGTAGCAGCAATAAGTACACAAGATGGCTGAGCATTTCCCTTAAATTGATATGATGTAAAACAGACACAGTGTGCTTCAATATTCTGGCATAAATTATGGTCCACTGAAAAAATTTGAGTTATGCCAATGACATGATTGTCCTGTAAAAAGAAATATTTTAAAGATAACTGATTAATCAATTTCTTAGATACATTAAACATCCATTACAGATTTATAAAAATATTTCAATCTCTTTTCTAAATAATTTTTAAAAAAACTCATTTCATTTTTTAAAGTTAGTTTAAGCAACGAAATGCTTCCACGCTTTATTTTGGAAAATGATTTCATGAGTTATTTAATCAACATTTAGATACAATGTTATAAATTAATTATGCATGAAATATCACTAGCTTCTAAACATTTTAAAAATAAAATTCATAATTGTTGAAAATTACAGCAGAGCATTTTTATTTAACAAGTTCGCTGCCAAAGCTAGGATAGTGCATCTGTTCACAGATGCCAAAGTTATATCTCCGATTTTATGCTTTTAAATTGTAGCTGGCAAGGAAACCTAGTTTACCAACTATGAGTATTCTTGTAGTTGGCAGCAAACGTGTTAAATATCTTATATAATGTGTGAAAATATAAATTTAAGAATACACCTTAGAATGAAATAAAATTTCACACTGAATAAAAATAAAACATATAGCAATAAATTTTTTAGCAGTTATTACCTCAGCTATCAGTCCAGAAAGAGCAAACCATTTCATTTTAGAATCTGAAACATAATGAACCAACTGAGCATTCTTCATGCGGGAGTCTCTACAAAATATTTTAACTGGATGAGAATTGTCTGGAAAAAAAAAATAGAATATTAAATGCTATACATGTATCTTAGGAATAAACTTTGTTCTTAATTACTTTAAAAAATTTTACAAAATGGTTGCTTTTTGGATTAATATAAAATGCTCAAAATTTGAATTTCAAACTCGATGAATTAAACTAAGAGCTAAATAATTATTTTTATTATATATTACAAACTCAGTTTCAGAGACAATACAAGAGTAAACAAACAGAAAATTGAAAAATGCATTCATGCTGCAAATAAAAATAAAATTGTACACTAACTAATAAATCTTCATACAAATTTGACATCTCAGTATACATCTGTGTCACCTACAATATCTGCAAACATTCGGTTTAGAAGATTCTTTAGGTTATCCTTTATGCAATGCTACAGATATGTTCACAGACCATTTGGTCTCTTGTTCCAAATCCTATTACTATAAAAAATCATAGGAACTAGTTTGATATCACGGGGCACGTCGGCAAACGCCGTTTGGCGTGATAAAGAATCACGCCAAGCAGCGCATGCCGTTGGAATAAAATTCAAGATGGCGGCCTAGCGGTAAGACTAGTCATGAAAATAATTTTACAGAACTGTTTTTCAAAACATTAAAATCGGTTTCAAATGGAGAATTTAGGAATAGATTGAGACTAACCAAGATCAATAAATAATTTTTGTCAATATTGTAATAAAATCATATTTACTGATAATAATATTATGCAGTATAGAATAATCTTGTAGTATAATGTTATAGAAATTATTATATACAATATTCATATAATACTAAATAGTAATAATTATTAGATATTCATATGGTATTACTTTTTATTATTTTATATAATAATAATCATGTAATATAATTTAACAGATTTTATAAAAAAAAGAATAATCATCCTATTGTAATATAAGAATACTCATTTAACATAATTATAAAAAACAAAAAATAATAATTGTAAATAAATAACATAATACTTAGAAATAAATAAAATAATAATAATTATAAACACATATGTAATAATATTTATAAAATAATTATTACAAATAACGCATATTATATGATTATTACACATTATAATTATTGTATTTTTATATTATTAATAAAATAATTACATAATATATATTAAAATGGATAATGAATAGCAACTAAAAAGTACTGAAAGCTTGCTATGTTCCAAAAACTGCAAATTTCTTCAACGAATTTCATCAGACAGAAACGGAAAAAAAAACATTTTTAAAAAGTAAAATAAATTGAAAATAAACGATTTATAGAAATAATTAAAAATATAACACTCATTCTTTTAAAAAAAATATCCTAGTTCTCACCAATGATATTAGAAATATCCATATTCGAAAATAGCATTAAATAAAACAGAAGACAAATAAATATTTTGATTCGGGATTGCAATGAAAATGGTTAAATTGTAAAAGAAATCGAAATAAAATTGCCTGAAATTAATAGGATTACCGCGGGAACAGAACCAATAAAAATTATTTCTAATACATGTTATCTCCATGGCAACCACATCGCCAGACGATAAAAATATCAAGGTAACCATATTGTAATGTTATCGCGCATCTTGGCGAACATAAGCAACAACTGGGCGCGATGCCCTGTGATATCAAACTAGCAGGCTTTAATATTTTCTTTATATTATATTTCAGTATTATATAATACATAAAATAAGATATAGTTCATTTCTTAACCCTGCCTGCATAAACTAACTTTAGAAAAAGAACATGAATGTACAGGATAATATTTTAAATAATATACATCAACAAATTCCACTTAAAATAATTTATAACATTACAGATTAATGCATTCACACACATAAGAAATGTATCAAGAAATTTTTACTTACGATCATCAAGATACCAATGATAAACTGATGTGTCTGAAACAACAACAATTGTTGTTGAGTTGACCCATGTCCAAAAATGAATAGTATATGTCAAACAACATCTATGCAAGCATTTTCGAGTTCCAAGATCATATATTTGAAATGTTGAGCCAGCTACATAGAAATTGAGTAAGAATTAAAATTAGTAGGATTTTAATAATTTTAGAAGTATACTGAATTTCTCCTGTTAATTAAATAATGAAATTCTTCTAACTTTATACATTTAACTTTTAATATATGTTGGTATTAGTCGCATATAAAACTTTAAAATCTGATTCAAACTACTTAGAATAACAAGTTATAAATCAAAAGATATTTCAATAATTTTAATGTGTAAATGATACTGAATATATATTGAAAACATAATATATGGCTTATAATATTAAACTACAGAAACACATTCACAAAAAATTTCCTAAAATTATTAACAATATATTTTCTACACAATAAAAAACTACATTGATACAAATTTACTATATTTTATTCCAGTTTTCTCATTCTTAAATTAGATACCATATAAAACATGACTCTCAGAATATATTTTTCAATAACTAAAACTTGACAACCAAACTCAACCATTAATGGAACTAACAAATAATCACATGACATTATGATAAAAAACAAGAAAACATTTTTAAATGAAAATATGCTTTTTTGACATTGTAGTATTCTAATAATTTTCCTTTTCTTTAAATAAATTATTTTAATATAGGAAAATTTTAAAAATATCAATAGGAGGAAAAATTACCTTTAACAGCAATTATTGGTTTGGATGGATTCATTTGGGCACAGTCTGCTACTGCTTTCCATGTTTGGGGTAAAGTGTGATGGGGATTCAGAACTGTAATTACTGTTACATTTTCCAAATTGGATCCCCTAAAAATTGATGGATTAACTTTTTTGCTATAGCAAAATTAGAACATTAAATTATAAAAAATATATATCTTATGCAGTAAATAAAAGTTTGTTTTTGTAATCAATATTAATAGTTTAAAAACATTTCAATTGTTAAAAATAAGCAATATATCAATAGAAAATAATTTAAGTAGATGTCATTAAACAGTAACTCAGAAATTCAGGAGTTTTTTGATGGTGTGTAATTAAAAATTTGTGCAACTTAACCCTTTAACATACCCATTGAAATTTGAAAAACACTTCCCCTTTTCCTGGGAGTGCAGATTTTAGATACTGTTGATAATTGAAATTTAATGTTTGAAAGAAAATAGAATTGACACAAAGACAGTCCTAGACATCTCGAAGAGTCTACAATGGCACATGAAATGAATGACATGTCTTGGACATCATTACATGTTAAAGGGTTTAGTTAGTATTTTAGTTAACATTTTATTACAAATTAAGGGAACTTTTAAAATTACAAAATAATACACAGCATGGTATAAAACAAAAGATTGCAATCATATTTGCTATGTAGTGTAATTTGATTAAATTGTTAAAATCCATTACAGAATAGTAATATATACCAAAATATTGCATAATAACAAAAAAATTTTAAAACTTGTAACACTTAGCATCCTGTATTAAAGAACAAATAAAAATATATCTGAAAAAATTAAATAGTAGTACATTTTTCTTGTTACATTATAAAATAAGTTAGAAAACAATACATAGCTTATTTTAGTTAGAATTAATTGAAATGATCCATTCATTATATTTATATTATTTCATTTATATAACACCAAGAAGTGTAATAAAAAAACTAATTAGTTTATTAATTTTAATTTTAAAAACTAATAAACTTTTAAAATTAAAAAATGTATAAAAAAAGGATATAGTAAAAATTTTGTTTTTTTAAAATGAAGTTTTTAGGGAAAACTACATTTTACTACATATATTTTTGAGTTCTCACAAATTATAAAATAAATCTAAAATTTGTTATAAAAATCAAAGATAAATTTTTGTTTTGGCATAAATTGGATAAAATCTTAAAACTTACATTAAACAATGTCGTATGCAGATCCATTGATCTGAAGTCATAGTTACTCGAGGCCATGTTATATGCTCTAAAGGTATTCCCAGATGTGTTAGCTACAAAAAAGATTCAAATAATTTTACTAATAAGATTTCAGAAAGTTTTTATATGTTATAACAATGTTGCAACCACACAAATTTAAACTGTTTTATTTTATATCAGTAACAAAACTATATAAGAATAAATTTTTTAAAAAAATTAATAAATCCTAGCTATTAATTCAAAATTGGTTTTGATTTTATGCAAATGCTTAGATTTACTTCTATAATTTCATTTCTTGTATATTACATGCAAATTAAAAATGTAATTTGATTACCCTCTAAAATGTTAAAAAATAAAAATTTTAATATTTGAATGTTAAAATTATCCATTTTAAAACTCTAAATAAGTTTTAATTTAAAAGACATAAGATATTCAGTACTTATGTAACAGTCAATATTTTCTTCTAAGAAAATATACAGCAGAAAATGTTACAAATTCAGATTTAATAAATATAATACAAACATTAACTTATTTATAGTTTTAATTGTAAAAAACTTCCTGAACAAAATAATTTTAAAAAATTTTTTTTCTAATCAATTGTAAAGAAAATTTATTCAGGATTATATTATAATATTAATCATAAAAATAATATAATTTTATTTTAGGACAATAATTAATTCATAACCATGCTATATAAGTATATATAAATATATATGACTTTAAAAATTTATTTTGAAATTATCAAAAATTAAATTTTAATACAGTATTTATTACAAAAAAAGATATAAGAATAGAAATACATATTGATATTATTTCTAGTAATTTTATAAAAAGTAAACATTTTCAATACACAAATAAGGTAAGTTTCAGAAAAAAGCAAATAGAAAAATCATCAGTAGAAATAAATACATAAAAAAAATTAAAATATATACTAAAAACCTGCAGCAATTCTGTAATGCGTAGAGGTGGTCTCAGCGTATTGTCACGTCTCAGCATCATAAATGCAAAATTGACTATTGCAGATATGCTCTGTAATAAAAAAAACTTAATTCTACTAAAAATCTAACTGGAGGAAACATCATTACTCATTTGTTTTCAAATCAATACATAATTGAATTTTCAAAAATATAACAAAAATAAAAATACACTACTGAAAAAAAGTATTTGGGATTCCCACACACAACACAAATATAAATATATAACATAACAGAATATTAACATTTTCAAGATGATTTCAAATAACTTCAATCATTGTTGATTGTTTTAAAAATATTGAAAATCAAATAACTTTAAAAAGAAACTTTTGTAGCTGTTAGCATTCAAGAATTTTCCAAATAAGTGAAGATTTAACTATTAAGGTAAGTGAATATAAATTTCATTTAAAGTGAAACTTTTATTACAGCTGAAAAAAAGTGAAATTAAGTAAAAAATGAACTCATATTGTTCAAAAAAATTACCTTAATCTGTTAATAATATACAGTATAAATAATGCATTTTTAAACATTAAATAAAACATTATTAGAATAATAAACAAAATGTTTTACATAAGTTTTTACTTTAAAGGATTTATTTTTCCATTGCTTATCTCAATCAGCGCATGTGTTTTAATGAATATGAATTAAAAAGATGACTAGTATGATTTATAGTTCATAACAATGATACAAATTTTTTTTTCAATTAGAGCGATATTTTTTTCAGTAGAGAAAAATTTGCTCAATTTTTTTAATATAACTTCTGTCTTAAAATATTTGATTGATTTATGGTCGTACGGTATAAGGGACAACGAAGGCTATTATTCCCTATTTTAAAATATCAAAGGGTTATTTAAAATATAAATAAATTAATAAGCCGCAAAAAATCACATGGACAGCATAAGTACATATATACAACTATTACATCAAAAAAATTTTGAGTAAAGACAATTTAAGTTAAAAACTGGTTAATTGATAAAGAAAATGAAATCGGTGTGAAAGCTAAATTTTTTTAAGAAAAATTAGGAATAAACCATTGAATCAGATAAATTTAAATTGTGTATGAAATATTATGTGATTGACAAAAAAATAAAACCACTAAATTTCTCCGCAAAACATAATTATTTCTCACCTTCAATACTATGCCGCAGCTTCATTGTAAAAAACGAAACAATGAAATAAACTTAGAAGTCAGGCGGCAATACCACGAATTCAAGTTATTCATGATATGGGAAAATGTGCAGTTTCGGATTGACTGAACGATGAAGATGATACGATCTAGTGGTAAATCTATCTGTGACCCGAAACAACTGTTGAAGCTTAAGCTGAGAGGTTTTACGTCACTAAATATAGCATCTATTTTTATCACTAACCTATAAAAATGACTTTTCATAAGCTTAAGTATTTTATGAAGACTAGTTTTGTCGTGCATGACGTTTGACCTTTAAAAAAATAGCTGGAAAATGTCTGTTTTCCTCCTTTTTTATTTCCAAATATAGTTTTGCCTGTAACCATATTGTTTTATGTTATCGTCTGCTATAGGCCGGGCATAAAGAATGTGGCGCTAAATTTAATACTAATTTCAATGATTGCAATTTTTCCTTGATTTTTCAGTTTACATTATATAAAAATGGTTTCTAGATTACGCCGTCAAGACAGTGATGTTGAGCATCAATATGTATTAGAAGCAGCTATAGACAATACTCGAAATTTAGCTTTACTGTTGAAAGCTATTCATTTCAGAGATGTGAGTTTTGAAATTCAGTTCAACAAAACAGAAAACACATGATATGAGCAAATAATCATTTTTCAACCGATTTAAAGACACATTTTTTCGTCCATTGTTTCATCTGATATTTTGCAAAAGTTTTTGTTTTTGAGCGTTAGAATTTTTTTTTTTTTTGCTTTAAATGCTACTTATCTGTATTTGTTTTTTTCCCCTAACAAAGTCTTGAAATAATATGAATTTAGAAGTTTCAAAAATTGCATTCTCAATGCTATCCGATTATAAAAAATATCATTTTGCATCTTATATAGGAAAGCTATGGCAAATTTTAAAGTACACAAAGCATAGTATCTGAAAGTCTGCATTTTTATACTTGAATGATCAAAACTTTAATACTTGTTTGCAGAATTGTCATGACTTCTTTAAATTTCAATTCAAATATTTTAAATGAACTTATCAAAATATACCTCTTGTAAAAATTTTCTCTGTGATTATAAATACTTAATATTTCTTTATTTAATCTAATATTTATTTTAAAATATATATATATAACTTGTTACAGAAAATCTTAACCTAAGAGAATAAACAAATTAAGAAAATGTGATACATGTATATACCCCGATCAATTCTATCAAATGAAGATATATCTATCACTAGATGTCATGATGTGCAGCTAATAGTAGAATTCTGGGTATTTACGTATTATCACAACAATTGATAACTCTATTACCTCGCCTAGTTCGCAACTTTGATTTCCTATGTGTTGTACATGCTGAATTGGCATCCTTGTGCTTTGTTTCATATAATGTTGCCAATAAGTTGCAATAATGCATAAGTACTGAATTCTGTTCTCACACATGCATAAATGCAATTAATCTTGTCCATATGTTGGCTGACAACATTTGATGATTTTTTTATTTGGCACAATTGGTACATATAATCGGTGGCGTAGCTACCAGTGGGCTAGGCGGTGCCGTGCACAGGGGCCCTCGAACCCCTATCACCAAGCAAGCTGAATTTACGATAGTTTCTCTCACATTTGAAATATAAATATAAAAGGTCGCAAAATAACTGTAATCTAGGCAAATCAGCTGAAAGTAATTTCGAACCTTGTAGGGAATTCCCCTAAATTTTTTCCTTTTTTTGTATGGTGTTGAGAACTTTACTTATTGAAAAGTCTGTATTATCTTTTAATTTTCTAACTGTTACTTGGAAAATAAACTTCAAATTCAATGAAAAATATCATACATCTTAAAAAACCTACATAGGAAGCTATTTTTTTTTTGGTCATTTTATTTTTAATAACAATATGTTTCATAATAAGCTATTTACCTGTTTCAGTATTTTATAATCTACTTGTATCTGCAATAGACTCATGCAATTTTATTCCCTCTCTGTTCTTTCATAGAGGTGTTTTTAAAAAACAAGTATAATAATGTACTATTTTCGGTGAAATTGTCGAATCGGCCACTGGTCCGCCAAATTTTGAAAAACCGCCAACTTAGCGCGTTTTTACGTCGCGATCCGACTTCACCCTCACTGATACAAATTCATGAGGACTACCAGATTTGGCGCATTTATCGATTAGGCAAAAAAAACCTTGGCGAGATAAGTGGCCGATTCGACAATTCAACCCTTGTCCATGCATATTTTTTGTATTATTTTTTGTCTATCATGTGTCAAATTGAGCCTGGGTAATCACTAAAGCTCACACAAGAAAACTCATACACATACATATAGGTAATGTGTAGCTTTGCTTTCCTTTGTTCTGAAGAGCACGATAAAGGGCTGATGTTGAAGTAGCTTTGTACATTTAAAATGCCAATATATTTTTTATTTGATAAAGCGTAACCAGCATAAGACCCTTGGTTTTTTTCTTTTGGCACCAGGGGGCCTTTGGATACCTAGCTACTCTGCTGTATATATTACATACCGAAAATTTGTTATTTCAGGGTATGAAAAATCCTAATAGCAAAAAAGCAAGTATAATGTGGTACCCATTATTTCACTTAATATATATATATGAATTCTAGTAAAATGTATTTTAGATTGCCACAGTTTGTGCAACCTCGGATGGCTTGAAAGTGACTGTAGAAGATACTAAATCTGTCCAAGCAAATGCATATATTCAGTCATCGCTTTTCCATGAGTATAAGGTTGGGGATCAAACTGTAATATTCAAAGTAAATCTGAATGTTTTGTTGGTATGTAAAAAATTTTCAGATTAATTTATTTACTTTAATCATTTCAAAATAAATTTTATGTGTATTTAATCTGATTTCATTCCATTCTTACAGGAATGCTTAAATATTTTTGGTGGAAAAAATAATCCAGGATGTATAAGTACTGTCAAAATTTGCTATTCAGGTTATGGCTCGCCTTTAATTTTATTGTAAGACACAGTTTTAAATTTTATTTTAATTAATTTTTTTTATTTCCCTTATCATTTGTATTATGTCTTAGAAAAATATGAATTTTGCTTTTATTCATGTCTTTCTTTATATGTTTCTATAATGCTTTAATTAAAGTCTGTCTCAATTTCCTCTTCTGTGTAGGCTGGAAGAAAATGGAGTAACTACAGATTGTAAATTACAGACCATGGAACCAGAGGATATTTTAGATTTTGAATTTACACCTTCAAAAGTTATAAATAAAATTATTTTACAGGTAAACATTGATCAGTTATGGTTTCAGCATTACACTGTTTTAGGGTAAAATCTTAAATGCTAGCCAGAAATACATCCATTGTGTGTAAATTATTATAAAAATGTATGTTTTATTATAGATGTGTGTATATACTACTTAATCCATTCAACATGTTTCCTGGGAAATAAGTTTTTCACTATTTTAATCTAAATCTGAATTTTTTTAATCATTCTTAAAAATATATTCTGAATTATTCAATTTTTTTAATGTTTCTTTAGTTGTTACTTATATTCATCATTGTCTCTTGTACTATATTTTTATAACATACTTTGTGTCAGATTTTTAGCACTAAAGAGTTACATGTTTAGATTATTATTAGAATTAAGCTTTAAAATAAATTTTATTTTGATTTTAATTTGAAAAATTCTCTTAAAATCTATGGAATTTTTTTTCCAGTTTCATGAAAGGTTTTATTTTTAAGATTTTATAACAACATTATTCAAAAATATTCTTCTTAAATCCAGTTATAAATGGTTAAATTTAAAACTAATTTAAAACATGTTATAAGTAGTTAAATTTAAAACACTATGGTTGTGAAATTTTTCAATTGTAAAAATGATCAATACATTTTCTTTATTTATATGACAAGGGAGCATTTATTTATGTCACACTAAAGCAAGGTGAAGGTTATTGGAAATGGACCTTGTAAATTTGAACTGTGCTGGCTGGGTGGCAATGTTGGTTTGTCTCTGACCTTGTATGCCCAAGGTTGCGGGTTCAACCCCGTCCAAGTTGGTGGATTTTCATGATGCAGGAAATCGACAGTGTCCATGGTTATGGTGCATGTAAAAGATCCCTTGAGTGCCTGTTTGGGTTGGGTGCTCTTGGTAAAATTAAATTCCTTTGTTCAGTTTCGCATTGTCAGAGCTCTGGCGCCTTTCTCTGGGGAGGAAATTGCGCATCAAAATTACTTTCTGTGATTGGTATTCCACCTATATGATGCCACACTAAAAGGAAATACCATCTCCAGGAGATTGTATTAGTTCTGCAATGGTAAAACACCAATCCACTGCCCCATTAGAAATATTTAAAAAAAATTATTGAACTGTGATCAAGTGATGAAGATGACACCAGAGCTGCCACTCCTTCTGAACTTCCACACCTTTCTAATGTGAGGACTGAGCCATTACAGATTTAACGTGCATCAGTTCCTTTACATGGCTTGTCTTCAGTGGTATCAAGATTCAAACCCATGACTCAACAATGCTGGCTGTGCACTCATAACCATGATGGTCCCCTTAATCTTTGATTTACACATGCATAAGGAGAAAATTTTAAAGCATGCAATTCAGGTGTTAATTATTCTCATATTCTTATTAATATTTCTGAGACTGAAAACTGACCATGTAAAGGAGCTGATGTACATTAA
The DNA here is from genome assembly GCA_019973975.1 of Trichonephila clavata. Classification (NCBI taxonomy): domain Eukaryota; kingdom Metazoa; phylum Arthropoda; class Arachnida; order Araneae; family Nephilidae; genus Trichonephila; species Trichonephila clavata. The sequence goes on from BMAO01017440.1 coordinate 74,036, forward strand.
ATCTATCCAGACTCAAAGTCCTCATGTTGGCAAAGCATTAAAGTTTAGGGAGTGGGGTATCATGTAGAACTTGGGTGCTGCCTTCATCACTTGATTGAGGTTCAAAATAACTAGGTCCATTGCTGATAGCTCTTGTGTAGCTTCAATTGCAAAAAACAACCAAGTCAAACTTTTAAATCTTTTAATGTTGAATTTTTATTTATTATTAGCTAATATTTTTCTTTTATCTTATACTGTATTGTATCATATTGCCTTAATCATGTTTTTGTTGTTGTTTGCTTAGTTCTGTTATCTGCAATTACAGAAAAAGAAATTTTGTTGAGACAATTTTTTTTTGTCTTGATTAAGCATATAATTAGCAATAAAATTTAAAATCTTTCAAAGAATTTTGTTTTTTATTATAAAATTTTCATAAGAGTATTAAAAATGTGTGTGGTTATCATAATTGGATTATTTTGGAATTTTTAGATTATTTTGAAAAGTTCCATTTTTCTATTTGCTCTCCGTGTAAGATTCTTTTCTATTTTTCAAATTTAGAATATTTCAAAATGAAATAAAAGCATTGAAATGTTGGTAAAGAAAAAAAATTTTGTGCTCTTATTGCATTTTTTGTTTGTTTATACTTTGGCATATTTACTATCATGTTTATAAATTTGTCTTGTAATTAGTATTTTAAATTCTGTTTTTCAGTCTGAAATTTTGAAGGAAGTTTGGTCTGATTTAGATATGAATAGTGATGTACTTGAAATTTTAATGTCATCCAATGACCCATATTTTCAACTCACTACAAAAGGATCACTTGCTACCACACATGTAAGTATTACTTATAAAAGGATATGTGATGTAAAAATATGGAAGAGAAGAAAACTATTCATTTGTTATATTCATGTAGTATTTTTTTAAGCTGTCCAATAAATTTCTTAAATATTTAAAAAAAAAAGTAAAGTTGGTTAATAATCTTATGATTTTTTTAAATAAAATTATAATAAGTATCAATTTTATACATAATTTAAATTCTCTTATAGTTATGTTTTACTAAACCTATTTTGTTTTTTTATTTTTAGATTAATTTCACTAAAGATTCTGATATGATTGAATCATTTGAATGCACAGAAACCACAAAACACAAGTTTGTATACTTTTATACATAGTAGGAAATGCATTTTTATGAATAAAAATTGTAAAAAATAAATTTTTATTCGATAATAATTAGTTTTTCAAGAAAACTTCACATTATATATTAAAAGTATTATTTTAATTTTATAATTTGGTTAACCATTCTTGAAAATTTTTTAATTGAAAATAAATTGTGTAGCTGTTAGATAATTAATAGATTGCATATAAATATGTGATGAAGCTGTTTTTTAATAATGTTATTATGTTTTATTTCAGTTCATAATTCAGTATAACTTTAGTATCTACTTTTTATAAATCTCCTTGAATATTGTTATATATTTTATGCGTATGGATTTTATTCTCAAATTATATTAACGGATTTTCTCAAATATCCTCCCATTGGTGTGATGTGGAAGTTAGGAGAGGGGGTGTCAGAGCTCAGATGTTGTCCTCATCACTTGACCTTGGTTCATAAGTACAAGGTCTGTTGCAAAAAGCCCTTGATTAGCTGAATAGTGCAGCATTAATATTCACTCATTCACTTAAATATCTGAATGTATTCAGCCAAGTAGCTACTCATCTTTTTAATTAAATACCTTACAAAGACTTTTTGATAACAGCTGAATATATGTGTAAAGAACTAAAGTTTTGTAAATAGCCCCTGCTTCTTGGAACATTTACTCAAATACTCTTGTTTTAAGAGTCATTTGGCTTGATGAAATTTACTATCCTGATTATTGAATTTTAAGTTTCATAGGAATTGTCTTTGTCATTAGAGCCTTGAGAGACATGACATAATGTAATAAAAACTTTTATCCAGAAATTCTTTTTAGTCTTCATTTAAATTCTTACAATTTGACAGTCATTGTTGGGCAAATGCAAATTAAATTCTTCTAGAACAGCTAATTTAGTTCCAAGATGCTAAAAATAGTACTATACACTGATCTAGTTGAAGATAATTCATTTCAATGCATGATGAAAATTACTTTAGCTATTAAAACTTATCAAACTATTAAACCTTATATAAACCTTCGTTCATCAATTATATCAGTTGATTCATCAAATTGTTATGCAAATACTAAGTATTTAATTTTTCATTCCACTTGCCTTTGGATATTTCAAGGCATATTGTCAATTCTCTTTATATGGTATTATTTGATAATGGTTGTTATTCTCAACATAAATTTCACAATTTTCTTATTTTTTGGCAACATTATATTTTTTTAGATGATATGGAGCTTCATTTTTTATCTAGTTTATTTTGAAAACTTCATTGCTGATTATTTAGAACTTAAGTGAACTAGTATATATACTATTGTAAATATAGTGTAACATAATAGTATATATAATGCATTGCTCTTGCATACTTACAATCTGATGACAACTAAAATAGTTCCTGTTCATTTTGTGTAAATTTTTTGCATTGCAATGTTTTTCAGTTTACTTGATTCTATATTTATATGTGTTGCTTAGTTTCTCACTACTCAACACATTCAAATTCACTGAATGCAAAACGATAAATGTTTAAGCAACTGGTTTTTGATGTTGCTGTTTCTGTCTTGCTTTAATAAGCTTTCATTTTGAATTGGTTCACTCTCTTCATTTACATTGCTGTTACTGATTAATCTTTTTTAATCAAAAACTTCCATACTCAGTTTCAAATTTTTTAAAAAATGAAGCAAAATGCATTGAATATTATGAATAACACATACCAAAAACATTAACTTGTGATCTTAAAATATAGTATAGATCTGTAAAAAAGCAGCATTATATATATAGAACTGTAAGCCCTTAGAAAACTTTTAACACTTTCATCGTTACAATGGTGCGCCTTTGTCCCATTTTCTATGCTAACAGTCTGCTCCACTCTAAGCACTAAAATTGAAACAAAACACAAACTCTTTTAAAACTTGTTTATTTTACTTTGAAAAACTCTAATCAATTGCAATCAATAACAATTCTCACTAATGATTTATTTGTGGACCGTGGAAGATGAGTTATCTCGTCCCTCGCAATGAAAGGGTTAAAAGCCAGTTGTGCAGAACACAATAATGCTGCCAACTTGCACATTAGTGCCCCATTGATATAAATAAACTTTGTTTCTTTTGCTTATTTTTTAAAATAAATTCTTTTTATATTTTAATGGCATGATTAGATTTGAAGGCATTTTAATTTAATTTCAGATATCAAATATCGCTTATAAAACCATCCTTAAGAGCTCTTGCATTATCATCAAAAGTTTCCATACGAACAGATGACAGAGGATTTCTGTGTATGCAATATATGATCAAAGTAGAAGGGTCACAGTGCTGTTTTGTAGAATATCTGGTAAGTAAAAACAATTGTACTATTAGATTTTTTTTTCTTTCTTGTCATAAATTTTAATCATTCATTGCTATCTTTTAAAATGATATACTTACAGTAACCTTTTAAATATATATTTTTCTGTAGTATTAAAAATATAAAAAGTAATCAAAATAGATCATAAATTTTGTATATAGATTATCCTATGTTATAAGCATCACTAATGCATTACTTTTAAACTGTATTCATCTGGAGAAATTCATTAAAACAAATTATTAAATTTTCACATACAACATTGCAAAGAATGTTAACATCTTGATTTTGTGACTATTTCAAGATGGATAGTTACATTTTTATTTCCTACAGAGGTTTTCTTCCTGTTTGTAAATATGAGTTTTACAATTCTGAGGTATTTAAGTAATTTTTCCTTTCTTTTATGGGATTTGGCCCTTTGTCTTTGTGGTTACTCTATTATTCTTTCTCTGTTTTTAATTCTTTTGCTTACCATTTTAATCTTACTTTTTTCCTCCCTTTTTGCATTTATACTTTTGTCTAAATCAAATACATATTTTTTTCTTAAATTTATGACTCATTTTCATCTAATATGGCTCTTTGCCATAAAACCAATGATCCAGTTATTTCTATGAAATAATAATTGTTTCTGAAAATTAGCTTTTTAAGACATTTTTTTATTAATCAACTTGATTTAGTCATGCAAATTGCATTTTTCACTGCATTCTAATGTCTGTTATAATATCCCAAATATCTAATACTTTATTCTTTAACCCTTTGAAGCGCAGAAAAATAAATTCGCTGAATTTTTCAAAATAAAATTAATAAATGCAATGTATAGAACCTAAGAACAGAGAAAATACCTTTAAAAAAAATTACAGTACATTCCCCCCCCCCATAGGGGGGAGGTGGTTTCATAGAAGTACCACCGCGCACCTACGACATAATTCTCGGATGAGCAATATATGATTTGGATCAGATTTGTAAGATTATTCTTTAAATATTTTGCAATAAATTTACTAAAACTTGCAATATTAAGTATTAGAATTACTTTTTAAATGTTAAATAATACAAAATATAACTATAAGAGATTGAAATCAACTTCAATAGCCAGTAAATTTATACATTATTTTTCATTGTTTCTTTATTATTAAAACATTCATTAATATTGATAAGAATTTGTAAAAGAAAAAAAAATTAACAAATTTAATTGGAAGAGGTAAACAAAAATAATAATAAAAAGTATTAAAAATTTTTCAATAATAAGTAAAAGGATATAAAGCATGAATATCTACAAAAATACATAAACAATAATAATAAAAAATGTATTTTCGGTAATCAGTAAAAGGATATAAAGCATGTATTTATAAAAATACATAAACAATAATAATAAAAAATGTATTTTCTATAATCAGTAAAAGGATATAAAGCATGAATATTTACAAAAATACATAAACAATAATAATAAAAAATATTTTTTCAATAATACGTAAAAGGATATAAAACACAAATATTTAGAAAAACACGTTCTATTTAAAATGTAAAGTTCTGAAATCCCAAATGAAAATCTATATACTTTTAAAATGCTATTTATGAAAATTTTCGAAGCATGATGCATCTTTTCCATACATGCAAAGACCTACTTTACATGTTTGACACATCCATCGGGTTCTTTTGGGTTTCTCTCTTGGTGCTGCATACAGCACAACGTTTTGAAGTACTTCTCACTGGCAAATGTTGAGCATTAGCTAACCTGACATCACCCGGTACGCTAAACTTATGTGCTTTCATCTGCACGGGTGAAGAAAGTTTTCGTTTTTTGGAAGTTCCTTCTTTGCCCATAACTACAAGAGAGCAAATAACTTCCATTCTGAAAGTCTTTACATTTTTTATATCCGCATTGATATTTGGCAGCATGTTATACAATATATATGCATTTATGACTGTCATATCAAGAAAATGAAAAAAAAGTCGGTGCGACCATTTTCTGCTTTTGCAGTCTATTTCATAGAGGCTTTTTAGATGATCAAAATGATCTACGAAACCATATTCTTATTATAGTCGGATACTGCTTTGGGGCACCGCACATCGATAATATCCCCGTTCCTCTCCTTTCGTTTTATAATAACAGTATCTGTACAATCAGGCAAACATGACAGAACGCTTACACACCTTTTATCTTTCCATTTTATGCACGTAACATTTTCATCACTGACAGCCCAGTCGAATTCCCCACGAGTAAGGTTTTTGTCATCTGTAAGTTTCGGAAGGTTCTTCCGAGACATATTTACAGTTCCACAAGAAAAAACCTTATGCGTTTCTAAATATCTGTATCGATTATAACTGGAAAAGAAATTATCCATATACAGAATGTGGTTCTTTCCATAAATTGGCTGTGTTAGATCTCGCACTACCCTTTCTCCTAAACTTTTTTCTACATCACTCGTTTTACCTGTATATATTTGGAACTGAGACGCAAAACTATTTTCGTTGCAACGCATCCATATCTTATAACCTCTCTTTATGGGTTTTTTTGGCATGTACTGTTTTAGACTACTTCGACCTTTAAATTTGACCATTGACTCATCAACAGCCTGGTGTTTAGAAGATCAAAGTACACTCAGAAATTTTTCTGAAAGATGTGTAATTAGCGGTCGTAATTTATATAGTTTATCAAAATCTTTATCACCTTCTTTTTTCATTAGGGTGTTATCATTCAGGTGAAGATTTCCCAAGATCCATGTAAATCTTTTCACTGGCATGAGGCTTGACACATAAGAATTGTGCAAAATATCTGATGTGGACCAGTAATCCCTGTAACTTGGCAGCCTTTTCACTCCCATTGTTAGATTGATTGCAAGGAATAATATTAGTTCCTCTAAAGTTAGAGGAGAAAAATTCTTGCCAGATTGTGTAGCATAGAGGTTGCTCTGAAAAACAATGGTCTCCATTAACTGTACAGAAAACAGTGCTAAAAAAATTGCAACAGGTGACTGGTCATCCATATTCATTATTTCATCTGAAGGTCCGGTTTCTGAATCAAAATTAGGTATAGTTTTTTGTATTTTTCCATGTTTCTCCCAACGAATCATAATCGGTTGAGAAGGACCTGGCATGTTTATATCGTTAGCATCAGATTCATTATCATGTATGCTTCCATCATTGCTGTGACTTTCAATTATTTCAGAAAGGGAATATTCTTCTGTGTCACTACTTTCATCCGATACTATGGACTCTGTATCAGATGGCAGTTCTTGAAACAAAGCAAGTGCTTCACAAATATCTAATCCTTTCCGAGGCATTTGAATTAAATTATGAATTATCAACAGAATAAAAAATGCAGTATTAATATTCAGCATCTAAATATTCAAAAGAAATACTATCTGCTATATTAAAACATATATTCACCATCCAAAAAATTCGACCTCTCTTCAGTATAAAAAGAACGAAAATGAGCTGAGAAAAAGTTTCGATTCCAGATAAACCTCACCATTTCAAAATAAACAAAACCCCCTCCCACAAAGCAATGGCAAAAACCCCATAAATTATTAGTTACTTCCCTGCCTGAGTCAGAGAAAAGAAAAACAAGGGGGAGATATCGCTTACGTGTGTGTGCTACAAGTCCGAGAAGAAAAGGACACTTTTCATGTTCTAGATGCGCGGTGGTACATATCTGAAACCACCATAAAGATGATTGGGTAGAGTTAGTTCTTTTCATCATTTATCATACTAAAAATTAGTTATGCTATGAACAGCATGTGCAGCAAAAATGTACATAACTTACTTTGAATATTTATCTATTTTTATTTGCTAAAAATTTTTTTTTTTGAAAGTGGTTAAAAAGGCTTTTAAAATGATGCATTTTTCTCAGAGAAATAAGAGTTTTCTGTCTCGTGCTGACATCTAGTGTCTTTTATAAGAGTTAAAAGATATGTTTAGGACTGATGGTTTCATTGAAATACCATTGCGCGTTTAGAGATATTTTTTAGAAAATGGTGGTTTCAGAGAGATACCACCGCGCGTTAAAGGGTTAAATGACTAGAATTTTATTTGAATTAAATTTATTGGGAATATTTTTTGAGAGTTGCTTTCATTATTTTATTGTTATCCAAGACAAATGAATTTGTGGACTCTAAAATAAAGTATTGTTAACATCAAGTACATTCTCTGAAGGTTTTTTTTTTTTTTTTTTTTGCTTGCTTGTTTGTTTGTTATGAAATTTTAACTGTAAGTAATATTTTAAAAAGGGTGTAATCACAAGAAAAAACTTAAACATTTCTATGTACAATTTGATTATTTATATTCTTTATGAGACTGAAATTCCACAGAAAGGTTATAGTACTCCATTTTTCAATTGTCACATTTAAATGTGCTGTTGCTTATGCCACATGATCGACAGTAACATTAGATAACATTTTAATGTGAATTATAATTTTCTAAAATGTATCAAAACTCCATTTGTTTTATTATTTTTCTGAGTACCATACCATCATTAGAATTATCTATTATGGGAACTGATTATCATAGTATAGTATCTGTTGAGATAATTATTTCATGAGAATGATTAATATGCTCTTGTATAATCTCGTTTATATTTTTACATGTTAAAATATAAAAACTAATGAGATTTTTGTATAAATTTCTACCATTTGGTTCTAATGTATTAAATTAATTGAAAATTCATTTTTTGAAAGGCAAAACACACTCATACACACACAAAAAAAAACTTATATGCAAATTGTTTATGGTATGAATTAAAAATGTTTATTGTTAATTATATATTTGTTAACCCATAGGAGGGTCAGAAATTGCTGCAGCAGTAATTACATCAGCTAAAAAGATCTAATTTTGTGTTACATCTTTTCTTTTATAGAATTTTTATTTTTTTTCTAATAATGTAAAGTACAAAAATAGCTGTATTAAACATTAGAAATTTTTTCTAATTTTGTTGTGTTGTATGTACAAATAAAATTATACATGTTGCTCATCTGTAGTTGATTAAAAATCACATTGTATTCTAGTTCTCTTGTTTTCTGTTTTAAATTATGTTTCCTTTTCACTTTGAAAAAAAACCCTGAAAATATCGTATGCATATGGTAGTTTTATGACACACAAAATAGTGTCAAAATCACATGCACAAACAGAAATTTTTGTTACAAATGTATGTTTATTGTTTCTCTCTTTTCTTTTCCAAAGTAATACAATAATATCAAGATACGTAAGTGCTTAATGATTGAGTAATGTAATGGTGTCAACTTTAAAATGCTATTGTGTTTTATTTCATTTTCATAGGTCGATAGGTTTTATAGAGTCGACTCTCGATAATTCGAAGTTGGAGGGACCAATGAAAAACTTCGAACTATCAAGAGTTCGAATTATCAAGAGAGTAGGAAAAAAATTCCCAAAATACTCAGAGTTTTTTTTCTAACACACTTAAATTTGAAGTTATGTAACAAAACAACAATTGTACATATGTATAAAATTATTTTAAAGTAATTCTTAAAAAGTGCATATAAATATTATACAGAAGTTAAAAGTCCTGAATATTAAAAGAATACATTCATACACAATCCTACGCATCTCTTCTCAATAGTGGAACATCCTTTCTGAACACATGTGTAGCAAGGCCATGTGTTAAATGAAAGATATAGACAGCTGACAACAGCTGTGGTTGGTCTATTGTCTTTTTGATGAAGGAAAGCAATAAAAATGTATTTTCGCCTGATGAACAGGGGTAGCAGACATATGGTTATTACAGGGCTATGATACAGTGGAGACATGTAGAGACAATACAACACAAAACTTATAATCTCCAACCTGTTAGCAACAGAACTGTATATGATAGTGAGTGTTCGAATTGTCAAGAGTTTTGAAGATAACTTCAAATTATTGCGTGTTTTGTAGTCTGACCAGCCACATATTTTACTTCAAATTATTGAGTGTACCCAAATGTATTGTTTAGTTTGAATTATCAAGAGTTTTTCAAGGGACCGAGCATATACTTCGAATTATCGAGAGGTTCTTATTATCGAAGGTCTGAATTATTGAGAGTCAACTGTATTTAGGGAGAAATTGATGCATGCTTTCTAAAAATGTTTAGAAAACATACATTTTTTAAACATATATGTATAAAATATTTTGCAACATATTTTTAAACTTGAAATTAGATAAATATCCTTTATTTTTATTGAAGGAAACAATGTTCAGTAAAATACTTTTTTATTCCTTTCGTAAGAAAGATAGCTTAAAATTTGTGCGTGGGATATGGCTTAAAGATACGATTTTTATTTTCTCTTGATTGGATTAAAATGAGTGTTTGATTTTCATGTTTATTCTTTAAAATTCTTTTTTATTTTCAAAACGTGTTCTTTGATTTTAGTTAAATTATGAAAAATATTAAATATGATTGCATTTTAACATAAATTTTAACTATGATCTTGGCCAAAATGAATGAATTCAATAAAATTATTATTCATTGTGAAACATATAACTATGACAGGGAATTTTTAAAGATGATTGTAGAAATTTGTTATTATATTGTAAACTATGTAAGATAATGAAAATAAAATTTAAATATAATGTTTTATTGCATTTTATGTGTAGAATGCTTGATTTTTTTTATCAGGAGCAAAATTGTTTGATTCCCAACTAAAACCGGGAATTATTTATTTTAGTGATGGTTTTCATCAATCCATCAAGTGTTTGTTTGAGATATAAATGCTTTTCTTTATGCATAATTTGCTTTATAATTGTTTTTTAGTGTTCTCCAAATATAATTGATGATGATGATTAACTGATTGAATAAGTCATCTTGGAGAAAAATGGATTCTGCATTTCTAGTAACTGGTATGCTGCAAAGTCAATATTATAGGATCTGAAACATTTTAGATCTAAAACAGTAACATATTCAATATTCTAAAAAGTTACAATGATATGAAACAAAGCACATAGTTGCCAATTCAATGCCTACGACATGTGTGAAATCAGGGTCGTCAATGTGGTGAGTTATCTTGAAAGTTGGCATGATTGCAATAGTATGCAAGTACTCTAATTTCTTATAACTAAATTTAAAAAAATTTTACTGAAGTATAAATTAAAGTGTATATATTAAAAGTTGTATATATAAATTTGAAGTTGAATTATTTGTTTTTCTAAGTTGCATACATATATGAAATGAAAATAATTTTTTGTATATTATTGTTGCTTGACATATATATTGAAATCAATGTTGTTGAAAATGTATGCTTACTAAATAAATTTTTTTAAAGTTTTTTTTATCTTTGTTTATTTACCCAAAGAATTTTTGAGTTTCCTTATGAAATATTAACATGTATGTAAATAAATATAATTTAGTCTATAATGTATTTTATGTGTTAATATCATATATAAAATTTTCATTCAAGAAAATGTGTGAATCTTAAATTTTTATTGCACTAATAAATCATTAAAATTAATATAGTTAACAAGATTTCTATTAAATTAGCTGACTCAAATATATAGCATTTTTAAATAAATAAAATGCTTAAAAAATTCGTAATTGAACAAAAAAATAGTAATTTATTTTATTTCTAATTATTAAATGTTTTTAATGCATTAAAAAGGAGTTTTTTGAAATGTTTAAAACAATGATTCCTTCTCTTTCTATCAACACATGTTACCAGCTATCTGTTTGTTCAACAATTTTGCACTTTTTGAATATCCTAATTTGGTTGGGTACATTTTGACTCGTTTTACATCAACTTGTACATTGCACAAAGATTGGCAAAATAATAGAACTAATGTTATGACCAGAGCAAAGATCATGACAACCACAACATGCATTACTAAAGAGCGCCATTCAATAGTCCAGATTAGGGCATAGCGTCGATGAAAGAAGTTGATGTTTGTTGTATTCATAGACTTGTTCAAATGAGCTGTAGACCCTATGGAAATAAAATATTTTTGTGTTATTATAGTTTTAAGATGTAAATATGCTAATATAAGGTTTGACCAATTAATACAATTTTTAGAAGAATTTTTTAATAAATTTTTTATTAATGCGTTTTTTACTTGAAATTAAATTATTTTAAGCAGATTATTGACTTATACTGACATATATGTATATATGTTACTGTTAAAGTGTATAACTCAGTTATTTCATAGAATAACTAGGTATTTCATAAAATAACTAGACAAGTCAGTTAAAGTATATAATAGATGAAAAATTTCATGCTTTACCTGTAGTTTTTTGTTCTATGAAATAACTAAGGAAAGACCGTTAAAGTGAAAAATAAACAATTTCAATATTTTATACATTTTATTCCTTTTGTGGACAAATAATTGATAAACAATTAGGGAAAGCAGATGATATAATTTATTATTGCCCATTTTGCTAACATTAGTTAAACAGAAAGGGGAAAAAAGAATATGTTGCAAAAATAGATTATATTTAAATATTATCAACAAATATACATGCTGGGAGGAAAAAAACCGTTGCTTCAAAATAAATTATACTTAGGAGGAAGGAAAGTATAATTCAGTATAGGAGGAAAGAAATATTCTTCATATATGTTTCACTGTAATTGATTTCTAATTCTTTTTATTTCTGTTGTTAATTTTCACAAATTATGATTTAAAATCCATTTATCTTACTAGGTAAATCCTATATATATATATCACTAGGAAAATCCACTTAGTGTAAAATACATAAACATATGAATACCTTGCTTAGTGTGGCTTTTCTCAGTACCCAAACCTCTATAGCAGGGGTGGGCATTAAGTCAACCGGTGGACCACCAAGACATTTTAGGATGACCTCCTGAAGGTTAGCAATTATTAAATATATACCAAAATATTCTAAATTGGCTGGCAGTACGTAGACTAGTCTTCTACTCACTGTAACTATGAACACTAACTTTAGATGAAAAAGTTTTATTTTTTAATCTATTTTGAATTGTTTCATAAATGCATCATTTGATATTTTTATCTTTGTGGCTATTATTATGTTGTGCTTGTATCATGCGTGGTATTAAAAGTGTAGTTATATAGATAAATACATATTCCGTATTTATTATTAAGATATAATAAATATTGTAGACCTTTTTCTTAGCTCACCCCATCTATGCCACAGGGAGAACTGCAACACCTTGAAAGTAGCCCATATCCTGTAAAAGTTTGCCCGTCCCTACTCTATAGTATGCTTAGTAATTTGAGTAATAACTTTTAATCAGTACTGATTGATTCACTATTGTACTACAACAAGGTGTTCGAAATTACAACCAGAAGTCATCTGGCAAATCCGACAGTAACGTTCTGATAGATTCCTCTAGGCAGTCTTGTAATGGTGCTAAATGGAAGGTTTTGCGAACATTGATCCTGCTGGAAATTGTCATTTGCGATCCGTTTTCCTAGATAGTTGAATGAACTCGTATTCAAACGAATAACTGTTCGACATGTTGGTAGTATTTAGAGATGTGGATATTGTTATGGGCATGCCGCGTGGCGTTTATACCAGTAACGTTACCCAAACAGACATGTTCCACTAAACACGATCTTCGCAATGTGAGCAGAAGGTTACGTCAGATTGATTCTTTAACAAGTTCTTTTTGGTGTACGAAATGCCTGTTCCTTCAGTTCATGACCTCTGCTCGAATATCTGTTGCTGCCAAGAGGAAACGCAACATTTCAGGAATCTTCCAGAATATAAGGAATTCCATGCAGCATCACTGTCAGGCATGCTAGTTGACTTTTGGTCGTAATTTCGAACACCTGTTGTAGTACAACCTTTCAATAAAATGTTTTCTGTCCCATGAATGTGTTGCTGTTTCTATTCTTTTTCTCTGCTTCTCAGCACCATAGCTTGCGACTAAGGCATTTGTGACCCTGCATTCCTATGTAATTCCGAGTTGTCTCTGTACCCCCTACACACCTTGCAAGTTTGTCAGTTTGGTAGTGAATCACCCTGTATATTATATCATTTCTTAATCTACATTTATAATGACTGAGAAATAGAAATCTGAGAAAAGCTAATAAATTTCACTATATTAGCTCTGATAAATGAAAATTATTAAAATACATGTAGATGACACATCATTTGCAAGACATTGATAGATTTAAAAGATAACTCTTCGTTTCATTGCGTTAATGATTTTTGTTGCTTCAATCCTCAAATGGATACAATCTCAGCAGACGGGAAATTTGGACATGGTTTAGGCTTTGACTCAGATGCTGTTAATGTCATGAAGTGGATTTTTAGATGGACTCGGCCTGTTGGTGATGAATTTCTCATCAGTATAGAGAAAGAAAGGAGCTTATGAAGAAAATGTGTTGACAAAAAAAAAAAAAAAACTTTGGATTATCTTGAAGAATCCCAATACTTTTGAAAGGGCATTTGAAGAGAAGGATCCATATGAATAAAGAGATCTTGGAACAAAACGAAAATTAGAAAATAACATTTTACGTTATCGCATGATGCACTAAGGGGGGAGATAAACTGGCCAATTTTCCGGCAAAAGAAAATTTTCTTTTCATTATTTTGTAAACATTAATTAATAAAAGTGTTCCTTTATATTACACCTGTTTAGTATTTTTCACTAATTTTAGACAAACATACAAATATTTTTCTTTAAACACAATTTTATTTTAACGAATTACTTATTTTCCTGAAGAAATACTGTTTCATTTAGTGCGGGTTCATTTAATGCAGAAGTGTAATCAATTTAATATTATGATTGTGTGGGAGAGAGAGAGAGGTATTCTCATGTGTGTATAATGTATATAAATAGAGAAATAGACTGCAAACTTAGAAGTTTAAGAGTTTTCTATTGTATTAGTGTACAAAAATTATCATTACTTACTATTATTTAGTATAAAATTAGAATTACAGAGATTTAGTACATGAATAATTATATATATATATATACTCTAACCAATAATATTTTAAATTATTCCAATTAATTACATTTAATCAGATTCCAAACTTCTATATATATTTACGTAGATTAAATTAGTTTGGAATTAAAAAGTGCAACACACACACAGAATTATTTTATGGACATTGTTAATTCGTTCTTACGTCATTAGATTTGACATGGAAAAATATAAAGTACTTAAAAATCTGTCTTTATATTTGTTTTCTCTTCTGAATAATTCCTGGCACTACAAAAGGAATGGAGGATATACCTAAACACTTTATTGACAGCTCTGTATTTATCATTAACAAAAGATGCAAATCCTCCCTGCTAAATACTGGATTTTTCTTGAAAGCCACTTATCACATCTAAGTTTTAGTCTTCTATTCAGTTGTTAAGTAGCTAATTTTTAAATGAAGCTCTTCTTTATTATTTGGATTTCTTTTTTGAATAGTTTGGTTTACTTTCTACATGTTTTCTGGCAGATCTTATAGTATTGTTGCGAATTTTGTATAAAATAATGTAAATAATTTGTATTTGGATGTGCAATGCCTTTATATTACTCTATGCTATATTTATTTCATGTTAAAATTGTAATATTCACAAGCAACGCCGTCCCTTACGTTATAATGGCGATTCAATGGGAATTTGGCAAAATATTGGCGATAGAGCCAAGTTGGCATCGTTTTTGGTGACCAAGTTGGCGACCACTTTGGTGACATTGGCGACCATGTTGGCGAGTTCGGGTCCCTCTGGATTCTTTCAGAAATTAGTAGAGAAATCCACTAATTTCACGATCTATGACGCGAGCGCATCTTTCCAGGAGTTTCGGCCCCGGCTATAAATAGCGCGATACTCGCCGCAACAGTCAGTCTGGTTTCAACCAGCGAGTAGTGAGCCTAGTTTTGACTAGCGATTACTGAACTTGCCTTGATCGTGATTAGCTCGGCTGTGCTTGTGAATAAGCTTATATATACGTGTATTTTTAGATACTGATAATTGTGTCTAAGTGCTGTTGAAAGTGTGAAATCCTTCTGATATTTATTCTGCGAATTTTGCTGTTGAATCCTGTGTTTCAAGGATTGATTTTCGGCAATAAATTATCATCGCTGTTAAAGAACTGTCTTGTTGTTTACAACTGATTTTACATAAAATCCTCGAACCCCAATCTACGTAACAGTATTATTTAAATTAATTTTTCATGATGTTATATTAGAAATCTATCTCATCTTCAATTTTTGCAAAACCAGTGAATAAGGTGCTCGCCGAATTTGGTAAATACCTTTATCGGTAGTTTGGAGGTAAGTAGTCATTACCCAAATTATGTTCCCGTTACCGAAGTTGCAAATTTATAACATTTGAATACTGAAAAAGTAACAACTTCTGGAAATAAATGTATTTTATAAAAGTGAAGTTTCTAAATATAGGCATATAAAAATTATAATAATAATCGCATTTACTTGGATCTTTTGATGCGTCCGAGTCTCTGTGCCCAATGAATATGTTCTTAGTCAAACCGTCTTCGTCTTTCGTTTCTTTGATATTTCTTTCAGTATTTTTCTCGGGTTCGTTGTGCCTGATTACCGAGTGAAATATGAGCGGAAACGAATCGAATGGAAACAGTTTCTGAGAACGCTTTTGCGTTGTTCTGTGTTCTTCAGCTCTATGTTTCTGCATTTGGAATTCTGATTCCTTTTGTTCCGGAAAAAGTGAACTCAGAAATGTTGTTTTCTCTGTAGAATACATACATAAGGAAGAAACTATATAAATTGAACGAATAATTAAAAAAGTACCTATATTTGTTTCACTTAAAAATTGATTTTTTCTAATCCAGTTCCTTTTGGATCCTTGAGGCAGGATCCAAATTTAGAAAGTATCTTCAAATAGAAAAGTCTCCCAAACAATTAAGAAACTTCGGATGATTTTAAAATACACCCCCCCCCTCCTAAATTTACTGGTTCCTTTAAATTTTGAAATGATAATTTTTAAATTCTTTTCTTGGGTCTTTTTTATTTTAAGACATAAAATTAAAAATCAGTTTAGCATTGTATGATTAGAAAAAAAAGGATACTGTATACTTTATATGTCGGCAGGGACGTCTTAAGGAATGGGCCCACTGGACCTAGGGCCTTGGCCACAATGAGGGCCTCGACTCAGTCTTAATAAGATAATGATTTGAATAATTTCAAAGGTCAAACGTTTTTTCCGATTGTATTCTCCGAAAAACTGGATATTTCGGACTATATGTCAACTGGCTACATGTGATGACCATAGTCCATGTGTAGGCCTACCCCCCACCATACACGATAATTACTCCTTCAGTTAAAAGGGGGCAGTCGCGGTCGAACCGATTTGTGCAGTTGTAGGTCATGCACATTTATTTGTTTCGAGTTATTGTTTGTACGGGTATTTGACAATGTATGTTATGTACTGTCTAATTAAAGGGTCATATGTGGGGCCCACATTTGTGTAGGGGCCCAGGGCTTCAAGACGTCCCTGTAGGCAGAGGAGAAAAGGAATCATTTTAAGCAGAAATAAGTAGCACGAATAACAAAATATACTGCTATCTAAAAGATAGTGAAATCCAAAGGCAAAATTGATGTTGAAATATTTTTCAATCAGAAAAGATATGCTGAATGTGGCCAAATTCTGTAAAATTAGACGAAGACGACTTTAATTAATTTTGTACACACATGCAATGTAAAATCCCGTCGATAATGAAAAGTTCATTTGACATAACTGAGTTTACAACGATTTAAATGCATTGGCAGAATATCGCACCATTTGGCCACATTGTTCTGTTTGACGAAAATACTCGACAAGATTTTGCACGTAATATACTAATTTATTGCTGAAGTAGCGAATATTAACCCCTTTTCTTGAATATATATAACCACAGTTTCTTGGTAAAACGAAAAATCGTTAATGTTATCTACAGTTATTTATGATTAGAAACTGTATATAAGAGCAGATTTTTATTAATACAGTAGAACGTCATTTATCTGAATCAAATGGGACCGGACACCGTTCGGATACGCGATTGTTCGGATAACCGAATGCGATTCATGCAGTATATGGTACTGGATACTATACAAATATTGAAAATCATCACATACGGGAAACGTGCTTGAAAAAAAAGCAAAATGTTGCAATTTTACCTTGATTGTGGAAAATCATCACTTATTTTTCGCTGTACCATTGTACACCTTCGTTTTTTCAATGCAAGGTCTCTGATTCTCTTCAGCAGCAGTAGTTGAGTTGGATAGCACTTTGATTGTTGTTCGTACCTCTCCATAGCTGTCGCTAACGCAGAAACGCGTCAGCATTTGCTACTTTCGTTGTTGTCCTTGTCTTCATCCTCGACAGGGTTGGATTCTTCTTGCACGGAAGTCACAATCTCGTCATCATTTAGCATTTAAAATCCACAGTTTTCTGCATCGCATGCTATCTAGGTTTCTACATTAACAAAACTCAACTAAAGAGCACGTATACACCCTCTCACTTGGAAAAAAAACTGACCTAATACTCCGCGCAGATGTTTCCCAAATCACACACAGCTCAAATATCCCTCACCTTGGATTTTCCCGTCACTTTTGGCCTCACAGGAAACAACTGTTGAACATTGCACTGTTTGAAAACGTATCCGGACTTTGATTCGTATATTTGACGCTCCGGATAATAAACGTTCGGATAAACGACGTTCTACTGTATCTAGTAACAACTTGTTTGCTTTTGTTGCAAAGTAAATAATACTAAATTTAAATTATTTCTTGAATTTATATATATATATATAGAAATCAGGTAATGATTGTTGTGTCAAAAAGAGGGGGAGAAATCAATTTACATTTTACGGGTCATGTTCTTTTAAGAGCCCACACATATATTTTTCATTATGTATGATAAAAAAAAAAGATTTAAAGCGGAATATATGTTTTACCTGGGTTATCCGTTGGGCTTTGCTTTGTGGGTTTGTGCTGTATATCAGTGACATTCTTGATGTTGAAGGTTACTTTCAAGGGGTGTTGCTGCATTCTGTTTTCTGGAGTGAAAATGGTAAACGGCGTCAACAAGATCCGTAAAAGAAATCGAAATGTCGAATCGGTGTTGAAGACATCTTCGTCGTCTATTGCCTTATGACGTGAAGGGTTCATTCGAGAATGCGCAGCAAAGGAGGATTGGATTGATGCTGGATTATTAACTACAACTGGGAATGAAATTTCATCATTTTTATACTGACTTTTTTCTTTTTATTGTAACTAAATGAATTTCAAAAAAGCAGCGAAAAGAAGGTTTAAACTCATAATAGATTTGTGACATCATGCTTTTGTAATTCCAAAATATGAAGGCCTTATTCATAGTAATTATTATACTGTCGAGATCAATTTCGCCGAATTCTGTCATAGTTGTTATTAATGTGTTCTAACGTGCTCGGGAACAATTTTCCACTATTATCAGCATATCACGGTAATTGGCAACATCTCATGATTTGACAAAGTTTGGTTGACGGTGTAATATGTAAATATAGGGGCTTTTATAGCTATCGCCGTATCTGACGTAACAATGATAAGGGGACTCCAAGCTAAAGGGGTCCCAACAAATGTAAGCAGAAAATCGTTAAATGTTTGGGGAGGGGTTTGCAAAAAGAGTATCCCAAGGAATTTTGATACTGAGCCCATTTAGGATTATCTGCGCCAGCACCAAAATACTTGTTTATTTATACAGGCTGGTTAAACTGTAGTATGGGAGGGGGGCTTGTTGATGTCAAATTTTTTTGGCGACCAAAATTTCTCGCCAAGCTACTTTACTTAGCGATAGATGTCCGGAAGTCAGAATGAATTCGTTATCTTACCATAATATCTATATAAAAGTCGCCAAATGAAAAGAAAAATCCAAAGCCCCCCCCCCCTCTCTATACTACACTTGAGCCATACAGGCTAAAGCTAAATGGTTCGATTAGAAATTAATAGTTTTAAATCTTTGTTAAAAGTGATAAAAATCTTATTTATTAATGTGAGTAGACCTGAAAGATATTGCTGTGTGATTACCCATAATGCAACTCTGAAGGACAAGAGATATCAAAGCCAAGGTTTTTATTGGACAAATAACATGAAAGACTAGGACGATAGGATTGAAATAACAGCCTCAGGGGAGGGGGGCGAGAGGCCTACCTAACAGCCCGCTTCAGTTTTCGGAACACGAAAAATTCAAAATTTTGTTTAACTGTCATAATTAGGAACAACGATTGCGGCATGAATCGGTATTGAAAAAAAAAGGTTTTTGATTATGTTTGGGGGGTATGTTAGACCATGCTGTTAAAATTTATCTGGTGAGGCAGAGGGTGTTGTTTATTGATTCAATCGTTTGCTAATAAATGACCACATGTGTGATGGGTGAAAGATTACAAAAATAAGTGGGAAAATGTGGTAATTGGACAATGAAAAATTGTTGGGTGCCACATACGGTGTCGCATTGTCCCAGGTAAGCCTCAAAGCTAAAGGACAACAACATGCATCAAAATTTCAGAGACATATTGGTAGCTGTTAAGTGTACTGGAAAAGCATATGGAAAGAGAGGATCTAATGATATCGTTAGCTATAACACAAGTGAGGGACCGGTACGGGGATGCATAGCGTTAGAATCTTGAAATTTCTCACTGTGATTCCGCCAGACTCGGATTCGACCAGTCGGGATGTTGTAAGTAGAATTTTGATTCGTCCGAAAAGACATCGTTTAATTATTAGTTTTTCGATGTAGAGCATTCAACGCACTATTGCAGGCTTCACACCCTGGGGTGTATAGTCAAAGTTAATTGCAAGAAAGGGCACCTCATTGAAAATCTTTCGGGCTGTAGACGTTGTTCAATGATACGAATTGACACAAATTGTTGTGCAACATACCCTAATTCTTGCTCTAGAATCATCTACGTTGCAATAATATTCGTCATTTCTTTGCGTGCAATGTACCTGCCTTTATGTTCGGCCGGGGGGGGGGGTGACGAGAATTAGTGTGGCTCTTCTCGTCTATTGTTACACCTACTGATTCCATATTGCATCATTTTAGCTGGATTTCATCTGTGGTATCTATATAACACAGTAACAACCTTCGTACTAAGATGATCATTTTTGCATCGTGGTTATGTTATATGCTTACAGAACGGAAGGTATTGAGATCGGATCCTCTTTTATTGGCGACCCTGGGAACTTCGAACAAATGCAACCTTCGCGTAGCAGCCGTGGCGCCATCTATCCATTGCAAATGCAACCAAAGCCGTCTCACATATGACGCAATCAACAAGCCGTCTCGCTCATAACGCAATCAACAAGCCGTCTCACTCATAACGCAATCAACAAGCCGTCTCACTCATAATGCAGCCTTCAAGCCGTCTCACACGAATGACGCAACTCTCTAGCCGTCACAACCTAGTGACGCAACAGCTCACACGATCGCCATAACACAACGATATCCTTCGTTCGCCTTACCGGCTCACTGGTAGGTGAGTGTGTAGCGATGGTATCTATATAAGCCAGAAACAACCTCCGTACTAAGATGATAATTTTAGTATAGTGGTTATTTTATATACTTACGGAACGGAAGGTACCGAAATCGAATCTCCTTCACATCCAATCCCAATTTCTCGGAAGGAGGATTCACAATCTCTATGAATTGCCGTTTCTTCCTTTGTCAAAAACGTAGAAGTCTCATATTCTTCGGCGAGTCGTACTAAAATTTCTCAAGACAAAAATAGCAGGCAAACATAAATCCTTCTGTTTTCTTGTTGTGTAGCGCTAGTAAATGTTTCTTGTAGTGCTAGTACAAGCACACAGGATTTAAAAGTATTTGGTATTATACCGGCTACAATTTCATCAAATCAAAACATTGCCACGATATGCAGCAAATAGGGACAAACCATTCCCGTGCATGTTTGAATATTTTTATAGTAATGACAGCATTTGGCGGCATTTTTTTAACTGGCATGCCTTTTAATTTGGCGCAATTGGTCCACGGTATAATATGTGAGTATTGATATGGATGTGCACTGTAATGCTTTTCATTTGTTTATTTTATAGAGGTCTACACATAGTGAAAATTTCAAAATTACAATTATTTAATAAAAAGTGGATGCATTTTAATTATTAGTAGAATACAGAATTTCATGATCATGGGAGACAATTATATGCACTTTATCGCCAAATAACTGCTGAAATAATTTATTAAATTATAAAAAAAAGGATTATTTTTATTACTTAAAAGTCAATTTCCTTTTCAGGAATGTATATATTTGTTGCTGATATCAAGTTATCTAATTTTTTTAACTTGATTTTTTACCTTTATCAAAAAATAGTACTTAGTTATTTCATTTAAAGCAATTAACAACGAGATTGAACTTTTAGAAAATGTTCTTAGACTTGTTAGAAATAAGTTTCATTGATACGTCTAAACTAAAATTTCGCTATAGTTGAAAAAATAGTTTTATATTAGAAAAAAAAAATATCGATTTAAAGTACCATAGTTTATAAATATTGAATATGTAGCCATTTTGAAACTTACTAATAATACATCAAATTTCAAATAAAAATAATTTTTACAATAAAAATGTTATGTATGACTAAGTAAAATCTTTTACCTGCCTGTGACAGCACTAGGAATGTCCCAAAGCAAAAGAGAAATGGTACAAGAAATTTCATTTTGTGAAAAAAAATTCCTCCTGAAAAATAAACTTATTGAATGGCACTAACAATAAGATAGTTTTGATTTCTCCTTTCTTACAGATGTGAACAGTTTTAATTTCAAGTGTTGCTATTTCATTTATTTGATAATTGTTATATTTGAAAATTTAATACTAAAGATAAATTATTTCTCTAATATAGATATCTTTTTTTTACTAAATATATTTGTTAAAAGCTATTCTACAATATTTCCAATCATATTAATGAAAAGGATTTTTTTTATTGCTATGTATATACTTTATTAGTACGTTGAATTTCTTTAATATGTGTCATTATTAAAAACAAAATACATATTTTAAAATATGATTTGATGATATTGGGCTACAATGAACTTTTGTGGGACTACACATTGTAAAAGTCAAATATTTTGTGCAAGCTAAGTTACAGAATCGGCCACTGGTTGACGCGATTTATTTTTTCTGCTTTTCCCGAGATTGATAAGCGCGCCTATTGTGGTAACCGACACAATTTCGTATCTGTAAAGGAGAGATCGTAACAGCACTTTTTCGCGCATGCCCAGTACGTTTTTCAGATAGAGAATAATTATGCGTTCTGTGGTTGCCAACCTTATTTTCTTTTAATTATTTTTCTTGTAATTTTATTTTTTTTAATTTGTTATTTATTACTTATTGTTGCATATATTATTTTTGTTCTGGTATATAAAATAAAAATTTTTATTGTTTAATATTTTTGGCTTTATCTCTATTAATTGCGGACGATTTTAATTCAACTTTTTCACAAACTTAAACATTTCCATTGTTTGCGTTGCCGTTTGTTGTTTCGTCGAATTTCTGTGTCTACTTTTTCGTGGGCATTTTGTGGAATATTTGACAGATCGTTTTTTGGCTTCGTTCTCCGGGTGTAGAAACGTTTTTTCAAGGTAAGTTTTTTTCTTTACATAAATTTTTACGCAATTCTCTATGGCCATCAATGATATTTGTAGTGTTTCAAATGTGAATAAAAATGTACGTTGAAATATGATGAGTATTCTGAAAGGTTTTTTGCTATATTGCCTGGTTTAAGAAAGAAAGCTGTATTAAAATGATAATTGGATCGTCCTATGCATGCCCGAACTGTGGGAAAAGCATGAAGTTAAGAGAAAGGAAGAGTAAAAGTTGGTAAAAATGATGATTTTGAATGTTGTGATTTTAATTTTTCAGTTTTAATTAAGTTTGATTAACTAACTAAAATAATTTTTTTAGATTTTTAATTAATTTTTCATTAACGATTTTTAAAAATATTTTAATTTTGCAATGATTTTCAGTTTTAAAAGATTTTTTTATTGTGATTATTTTACTTTCCGCCATCTTGAATTTTCCGCTCTTGCATTACATCTGCTACTTCGAAGAATAAATAACACATGAGAGCGCGCAAAATTGGTGATTTTTAAAATCGCGCCAAATGGCCGATTCTGCACTTTCACCTTTCTACATAATCAAAGACCATAATTCATTTATTGTTTTTTTTTTTTTTTTTGTAGTTTTATTATTGAACTAATTTGGTATCAGTACGCTACGAATTTTTTTTTTTTTTTGACAAATAGTTGTAAAATTTTACCAAGTTGTGGCGATACATTACAATACGATAACATTAGATTGATCGCCAAAGATCTATTTAGTGCTATTCCAAAATCAGTCTAAAAACGAGTAGCGTCCCGAAATCAAATTGGTGCTGGAACCGATTTATGAGATCGGATTAGGTGCTTACGTTTTTTCGTAACCTATTGGCGGCATTATGGGAAACGAAGTACATGGTTGCCAATACAGCACGTACGGTATATAGAAAATCCGGGTCGCCAGCTTGGCGAATTATTAATAGAGTTGGCAATTGTTGCGATAATATGTAAATATCTCGGATTCTTGATAATGTTGACCAATTCGCAACTTTATTGAACGGAATTAGGGATTTCAGGTTGCTGATATTATGAGTTGTAATTACGCCTCCAGGATCAACATGATTTTACACATGTACCAAAATAGCGTTAGCGGTTATTATTTTGAAATAAAATTTGAGACACAACCTCCACTTGGTCCTTTCAAAAGGGAATTTTACGTAGGGAATATGTATTTTGTCCTTCAAACTCTCCGAACTTTGTTCTACAGGATACCTGGAACACTAATCTACAAGTGTACCCAATACCTGTGGCTTCGATAATTGATTTTTTCGCTGAACCTCGAGGGAATCTTAGATATGGTGATTGGTGGTCAATAATTACGTGTGTATCAATTAAATTTCTTCTTACTCTGTATCTTAAACAATTTTTGGCACTGCATACCTCATTCTTTCCAGCAATTAAGCCCTCTTTCATACAGTATTCAATCAATTTTAGTCACCATTAAAAAAATTGCTTAATTACCTCTATTATAAAGCTTGTAAGGTTTCCCAAA
Source organism: Trichonephila clavata (assembly GCA_019973975.1). Lineage (NCBI taxonomy): Eukaryota > Metazoa > Arthropoda > Arachnida > Araneae > Nephilidae > Trichonephila > Trichonephila clavata. Next base: position 98,471 of record BMAO01017440.1, read on the forward strand.
AATAGCGAAACTATCTCTCACTAGTATTGCTCTTAAAAAGGATAATTACCTTGTCGCACTTATCACCCAGTTTAGTTACATAAATAAACTGGCGCTAAGAACTGTACTAAAATAGGATCCAATCAAATTAAAGATATTTCCGTTTAGTTCAGTCATCGATTCTTTAAATAAGGAATTACGAGTGAAATTTTAAAAATAATTTCCTGTTACAAATTAATTAAAGGTCTGAAATGGATCGTTAATTCATAAGAAGTAGCAAAGGAAAAAAAATGTAACTTACTTGTTATTTTTAAATCAACCAAAATTTTTATGATTCAGTTAACTTGTTCATTTTTAGTAATACTTAAAACTGTTGCCGGCCAGTAAAAAGAAATGACCAGATCGAAGTTTGCGCGTGAACTTTTCTTCGTTAGGTGTGTTATTTATAAATAATTTTATTAATTGAAACTAATTCATTAATTGATTTGATGCAGGGGCGTAGCTACCGCAGTATCAATGATATGAGGCTCCAACATGTGTAACTACAGTCTCACTAATAGGGCTTCCATATCTAAAAAATGTACCCAAAGGAATTTTGGTACAGGGCCCCCACAGAGCTAGCTACGCTAGTGATTTGACACGATTTTTAAAGGTTCTAACTAATTCTTGATTTTCGAAAACCCATTTGTCAGAATATATCTCATTGTTTAGAAAAATTGTGAATTCGGATCTCGATGCAATTAACTGTCTTAATGTCCCTTTACCAATTGGTTACAATGAAGAATTTACATGCAGTAATAGGGGTGGTTTTACACTTTGTGAGTCCATGAGCAAGGTGAAAATTGAGGCCCCTGCTTTCATCCTCGATGAGCTGACATTAATAAAGAAAAATTATCTTGCATCAATGTTTACCATGAGTAAAAAATACTGTCTCATAGAATTCGCCACTGTGGACATGAGCCTAGCGTAAATCTTGCTCTTGTAGGTGTCGTTTTAGTTGGGGGGAATTTCCATGTGTATTGTTACTTTGTGATTAGATTGCACTGACTGAAGTTAGATCTCTCGGGCACCAGCGCATGCGCGCTTATGTCCAGAGTTGAGTAGTTGACAGTGTCGTATATAAATTCTTAATATAAAAAACGATGCTCCAAAGTAGCGATACTCAACCAGCGGGCCGCATGTGTCTCGCCGGGCTTTTCTGAGTGGTCCTATCATGGCTCATTATGCTAGGAAATTCAGTTATTTAAGAACAATATGTTAAAAATTTAGCTGGAAATTCGATCAATTTAGCAGTCAAATCTACCAATTTTGCTGTCGATGTCGTACGAATACGAATTGCAAGATTTTTTTCCCCCGTCAATTGTCAGATAACAGAGAAGTAGGAAACTGAACTGGAGTTGTGACTATTTTATGAATCAAATAATATATATATATATATACTGATTTCAGTCTGGAGTTCAGTCACAACTTTTTTTTTTCTTTCTGCTGCCATTCTGCGCTTGATAAATTAATATTTGAAATAAAAATAAAGAGATGCTTTATCAAAAAAAGAAAAAAAAATCAAATTATCAAACGATATAATAGCTTTGTTTGTACGACAATGGTCATAGATGGAAGGAGCCGAAACTACCCCACAATTCAGTAAAAAATGCATATAGCTGAAAGAATTTTTTTATGCGTATTTGATAAAGATTAATATATAATATTAAAAGCAAAAAATATGTGTGTGTGAGTTTTAATATTTTGATCAATTTTCCACACTTAAGTGTCAAATATTGCCTTGGTCTTAACCCTCATGTTACGGCTCTCTGGAAATATCTGCCATATGTATGCGGCTCGGCAGGGGAAAAGGTTTAATGTACCCCTGCACCTAAGAGCAGTTTTCATAATGGGAAAAAAATCGTTAGGTGTGATGTACATTTACTGAAAACCAAACTCTTACATAAGAATTGAATGTGTTATTCAAGAAATAAGGCTACAAAAAAAAAAAAAAGAATCAATAAAGCATCGGTCTTCCTCTGGCCCTGATGCAAGCTGATATCTGGCTGGGCATTAATTCGTGCAGTTGGTGGATATCCTCTTGTGGGATTACTTGCCATACATACGTTCCATTTGACAAGTTAGATTGGATGGCAAGAGACATTTGTAGGTCATCAGGAGCTAAACATGCTCTATAGGGGAGAGATCTATTAATCGCATTAATAAGGAAAGTATTGGACAAGTACGGTGAGATTAGTAATAGAAAAGCGTGCGTTTACGGAAAGACATTATTCTGTTGAAATGTAAGTACCTGGGTCTGTTCCAGGAGGGGAAGCACTAAAAAGTGTAAAAACTAGGTGGTGCTTCATGGGGAAGAGATCTAGCAATCGCATTGATCATTTTATATGATATGCAGTAGAAGACTACAATATAGGAAGGGACCTCGACGTATTGTCTTAAGTGTATTTTTTTTTATCTCTGTATGCGCTTTTTCTTGGTAGCCAGGATTAAGTAACGGAAAGTTATGATAAATAATTTTCATCATTTTAATTCAGTTTAATATGTTTTATTACTGTAAAATATTTGATATTATTGTTCATTTAAAATAACTATGAAGGACTCCAAGACTCACGAATCAAATTTTAAACAAAGAGTTGCAGAATTTATCTTGGACCTTAAACATCCAAAAGATAAGTTTTTGAAAACTTTTTCTTTTTTTTAAATTTACCAACTTTGATAACTTTCAAATATTTTTAATGAGTTTTACTTTATATGCTTCTTAAAATTAGGAATATAAAAACTGACAATTTTCTTCGGAAGGCTACTGTTTCGTCTGTCAACGGTTCCTAAGCTGTGGTCCGAGGACCTCCGGGGGTCCCCAAAGCATTTCTAGGGAGTCTTTGAAGGTATCTCATTAAATGTTAAGATTTTCTCCTTCTTACAGACTTTGATAGGCATCAAAGAAAAATTGAAAGAGACTAGATCACTAAATTGCCTTTAATGAAAATACTCTACTAGAACATGTATTTCGTTTAAGAATATTAATTCAGGGAGGGGTGTTCAAAAAATCTTGGTGGTGAGCGATGTAAGGTTAATCAATAAGGGAGGGGGGGCTTGGTGATCGAAAGTTTAAGAATCACTAGTGTAAGTTATTTAGGCATTAATTTAAATCATAGGTTCTCAACGTGGGCGTTTGAGACTTTCAGAGGGGCGGTAAGAAACCCAGAGAAAATTAGAAGGCGTTGAGATAGCACTGAGGGGTGTGGGCAGATTAACCAAATATAGTCTAAAAAAGACTAAGAAAACACTCTGATTATTACTAACAAAAGTACACTTTAATGCTGTTTACCTTATGTTGATTGTATGTATTCAAATCATTTCTATATTACATGTACGAAAATTCACATATTTCGGTAGTTCGGGAACTGGATGAAAAACTTAAATATTACATTACATCCAGACCTACATTAAACCGAATGATATAGTGAATTTTAATTTTTGTAGTGCACATGTTGTCTTTGTCTGTGAGCAGTAGGGGAAAAGTTTCGTCCTCTGGATTTCATTACGAATATTATCCTAGAAACATAATAAAATATGTTAATCAGGAATTAACGTGTGATTTTTTAAAGGCTGAAACTGTCAATTTCTATTTATCTTCGTATATCAGAACCCCTGCCTGTCTTTATAACAGGTAAGCTAAAACTTTTATTCCACTCTTTTAACTGAAGAAGAAATTCAGCAGCGTTTCAATTCCAACAATATCCTATCTATGACTAAAATATATAATATTACACTGTTAATTATATTTGTGGCAACAGCTATTTCAGATTCGCAAATAAAAAAATGGAGCTTTAGAAAAATTAAATTAAAAAATATATTCTATTATTTATAGGTATGTTTTAAAATTTAACTCTTGTTTTCACCATGTATTATGTACACTTTTATTCCTCTAGGTGGGAGGGGGCGGTATCGAAATATTCATTAGAAAAAGGGGCGATATCGAAACATTCACTAGAAAAGTGGGCGCTAGCTCAAAAAAGGTTGGGAACCTATGATTTAAATCATATTTAAAAACATATTTAATAACATGAATGTTTCGAACTCTAGTTCACAAGAGGTAGAACAAATTAGTTTTATTTTCCTCTGGGAACAAAGCAAATTCGATTCTCGCTATTAATTAAACAGATTGTTGAGTGTTGGCAAACTGATATAAGACACAATACATTCCTTGACTGAAAGAAGTACACAATCACTTGAAATAATAAAATAAAATATTTATTTTCCAAAATACAAACATGAAAATAGTCAGTTGTAACTATTCTCTCTCTCTCTTTACAGAAAAATATACATAACACAATCCCGTTGCTGAAAATGCGACTAAAAAGTTATTCAAATTATTTAAATATATATATATATATATATTACAACTACTAAACTCTCTAATCACAGAATTTCACTCATGTTGAAATATATTTAATGGTATATTCATTATTAATATATTGTAACATGTCCTACGCATTTATAATGATACAATTTTTCATCTTCATTTGTTCGAAAGGTTTTTTGTTATACTTAAAAACAGATATAGCTCTTGCGCAACAATATATGCCATCTTAATATGACAGATTTTACTTCATTTCATTTCATTTGCTGTAAATGAATCATAAAAGACTCAAATTTGTTTCCTATAAAAATGAGTATAATTTTAAGCATTTGAAGCATTAGTTTCTTTTTCTTATTTTTTTTATATCAAATTAATTTGACTTCGAACAAATTTTTTATCCTTATGAGCAACTACATCAATAGAAACTATAATTTTCCAAAAAATTAGCACAATAACATAAAACGTACATTTAAAATTCTTTCGTATTGAGAAAAAATAATTTTTTTTTTAAAAAAAATTAATTTTTTCCGTAATTTACCTACTGCCATTATATCATTATCACAAAAGAGAAAACAGCTGCTATAAAAAATGTTTAAAAAACATCTGGCACAACAAAATGCTTTGAAATTTTTTTTTAAAGTCCCATATTTGGTGAAGCATATATTTTGGCAGTCACTTTTCAAACTCCACATCCAAACCAGTGGGATTTTGTGTTCTGAGGAAAGCTGGCATCTATAGATACATTCTGGTTGTTGAATCTCCAGTAGAGTTCGTCTTTGAAGAAGTATGTTTTTCCTGGGAATTAAGTGAAATAATCACGATTCATAAAGTAATTCAAGCGCTAATTTTAAAATAAAAGAGTATATTAAAATAAAAATATATAGCTTTTAAGCATTTGCATTTATTTAACAATCTGAGTTATAAAATAATCTAACTCTGAATACTGAGAAATATGTTTTTACAGAGCGAAATGTTAGAAATTAACAGGGAATTTCACTCAAAATTATGAAATAAAACGATGACACACACACATGTATATAGAGTAAAGTGCAAATAATTTACTTGAATATTGTTACTAATTTAAAACCACGTGACAAATTAACTATTCAAATAATTTATTTTGGAACAAATCTTCTCTAATAATTAATACATAATTTGCATAAATGTAAGGCATACGGTTCAATTTTAATTGATGAGACCGAACAAATTAAATGAAAAAATTAGTTTCTTAAGTCAACGAATTAGCTTGTATCTAATATATGAAAAAAATACTTACCACACAAATACTCTGGAGAAACATACATTTTAAAACATTTTATTTATTAATTTTGGCATTTCGGTATTTCATATCAATTTGTAATCTATTTATAGTGGTGATCAATTTTTTTTCAAATCCCTTCTTTGTTCTTTTATAAGCAAAAATCAGTTTTTGTTAATAATTCCGCTAAACAAAAGTTAACTATAGATATTCAAATTGTGGTAACGCTCGTTTACCTCTTACATCAGAACCCTCTTGTCTACCTGTAAACCCGGCTAGATGTGTGGGAGGAACAGAATAATCCACAGACATTATTTCCAACCTTATTAATTCTTATTAACAACTATCAAACAGACACAATACATTTCTAATTAAGGTATATGAATTATAGTAGAGTGCGGAGGTGAGATTCTATAACACGGGAATACTACTACAGACCCTCAACTAAATCTAAGATAGCCTAAATAAGCTCAATTACAATTACTAGCTAGCTTCTACTTAATCAAATACACAGTACCTGAACCTTTAATGCATCGGATCCTACACTGGAACTTGCAGGCACTCTCTTCGGCTTGATCAAATGACGATGGCTCCACGCTCTGTAATCTTTCATTAATTCCACTGCTTTTCAATCTTCAACTAACAACTAATTCTCAAACTTCTGTTAAACTCCTATTTGCACACATCTAACGTGTCAACAAATCACTTGCTTCTTTTCTTTCTTTCTTACCGCCAACTCGCGAAACCCGAATTTATATAATATACCTCATTTACATAAATCACGTTTGCTTACTCGATGAAAGTTGGTTGAATTAAATATTTTGTTTAAAGAGATAAGATATTAGTGGAACCGCGTATAGATCCGTCGCAAAATTAAATGCCCTTTCAACGAAGAAATAGATGTAATGAATAGAATTTTATTTGTTTGATTGATTGTTCACTAATGTCACACCCTGAAGAAACTCGAGAGTCATTGGTGATGGGCCTCGTAACTTGAACCTCAATCAAGTAACGAGGATGATTCTTGAGTTTTCAATCTACTTTCAAAACTTTTACATCGCGTCAACGTAAGAACTTCGAGTTTAAACAGATTTTACGTGCATTAGTCCTTGTACATAGCTGATCCTTGTGGTACCTGGACTCGTCCCCACAACTTCATAGAAGCAATGCCGATCATGTATTCGAAATCAAGAGGGAACATTTTTGGAATGAATATTGATTTCTAATTTAAACTCTGACAAATTGTTTTAAAAAGGAATAATAAAATTACTTACCATCTCTCCATGTAAAGGCCGTGTCGATGTTAGGCACCAGTCCTCTCCATCGTGTCATCCTTTGAGGATATCCACGTTCCATTACCTTGTTCCTATCATCATACCGCCAGTACCGGTCACCTCTGAAGAAGTACGTCCTTCCATTTTTAGCCCAAACAAAAGCTGCGTCCAGTTTGTCCAGATCAGGAGGCAAGCCGAGATCTGTCAGGGGTCGAGGACTATCCCGAGTAAAACGATCGCCATCGAAGGTCCAGTACTGTTGACCTGTTGTACATCCATAATATAAGTAGGTATAAAGAACAAATTAAAGCACTGAAACAATGAACAATGGTGGCGATTTGTAACGGGTTTATCTGTGTTTTTTATAACAATCCTCTTGAGGAATGGCTTTCTTTAAATATTATTTAACTGAAAATTTTCTCCCGAAGAAGAAGATGCTGGTCTATGTAAATTATGTCATGTATTTAAGTATTAGCTTTCGGGTTCGAGCAGGAGAGGGAGAGGTTAAAAGCTAAGGATAGCATGGAGATTATAACGTAAGATAAAGTAAAGCTAGATGAGAGCACTTCGTAGATTATTTGATTAATATTAAGATTGACGATTTGGTCAATGAGTTGCTAAATTGGATTCTTTCCGTTTGGATTGGATTACTTTAGAAATTATCTTCAAATACCAGAAGATGTATTGCCTGGACGTGCTAAGTGTAAGTGATCCAGTTTATTATAACATCAATTACCTCGTCCACTTCGCGATTGCTCCTATATTTATCATTTGGTGCATTTCTTAACATAGATTGCTGAATTTGTGTTGTTGAGAATAGTAAATAAATTTTATTGTTTTGGCAATGGCTAATTTTCCTTCTAACTCTCGCGCACGCTAATGGTTGGAATAGCCCATCCATTACAGATTAAGAGTTAAAAGGAAAGAGAGAAGAAAAAATGTATTCACAACAAAGTGTAAACCTAAGCTGTGGAAGACAACGAAATTTAAAAGTTTATCAACAAAATATTAAGCTTTCGCCGCTTTCTAATTGAGCTTGGATCGAGGTGTAAAGGTTAACAATTGAACAGCTTCAATTAATGGTTTTATTTTTGAGATTTTGATTACTTATACACAGAATAATTTTCACTAAGAGAATAATTCGAGAGATTCAATTATATTTGTTGTAATGCACAATACAAATTGGATAGTCGTGTGACGACGAATCGACTAACCATGCTGCGATGCATGGTATTTATTGCATATTTTCTCCAATTAATTTTTTTAATGATTCATGAGATGAAAATGAAAGATGATGTGATAAATGGCAGGGTACCCCGAACTTACGGCGATAGGTGGGACTGTAGAATAACCGCGTAAGCCGAATTCGCGTTAGACGGGGTATGCTTTCGCATGTATAAAGTATTTTTAGTTAGGGCCGGAGACGCGAAAGAAAATAATGACTTGGAAAAAAATGTTTTCTAAAATTTTCCATAACACAAATACAAAATCTAAAATGAAGTTATTTTAATGTAGAAGGTTTCTGCCGGGTTAAAGATTTTTTTTCTTCCGCAAAATTTCCTCGTGGCATGCTAATAATATTTTTATTCTTTGTTTTGTTGAAAAAGTACGCTTCTCGTTTGAGTCCACATTTTCTAAAATTTGCAACCCTTTTTTCAATTAAACTGAAGCCTTCTGTCAAATTTCCAATCGTCATACGATCTTTGGATTGAACTGGAGTTCTTTAATGTCTTGCTCTTGCTCACGCATTTCTATGAGCTCAAGTGTCAGCTCCTGATTATGGGAATCCAGCAGTTCTTAGACATCATCACGACCTACTTCTAAATTTATTTGTCCAGCAAGATGAACAACTTTTTTTCAATTACATTACGAATTTTTCTAATTTTGCTATTTTTTCTTCTTCCTCAAACAAAAGACGAATCGACGAAATTTGAAAATCGTGTTACTCCGGGTTCGCGTAAGTCGGGGTAATGTCAGTCGAGGTATTACTGTATACTTTTGAAACACTTTTATTTACGCCTTAAGATACTTTTATGAATAAAATGATTGGGATTAGTTCGGATATGAACACACACATAAACCAGTTTTATCACTCTTCAGAAAATACGTTCTCAGCTAATATTCCAGGGAACTAACCTGTGAAGAAGAGAATGTTGTAGTCAAAAGGCCGCTGGTAGACAGCATCTATAGATTGAATAGATCTCGGTAATCCTGTGAAGAAGACATGGAAGTCTACAGGATAGCCTGGTACTCTTTCGTCCCGTTCACGAAGGCGCCACACGTACTGAAATGAATAACTAATTAGGACAACAGTAGTTAATAATTAGTAAAATGAAGCCTTCTTCATAAATCATGTAGAAAATAAGCGAAATTATTGTACAAAGTCTACAGTATAACCCTGGACGTTTTAACTCTTTGAGGCACTCGGCTGAGAGAAATCTTAAGATTCCTTGAGGCCCTGGGCCTCTATGTGAGAGTAGTCCCTACCTGAGATCTTTAAAAGTAGACAGTATATTGTCAAAAACTCGTTCAAATGGCAATTCGAAAAAAATAAATGAGAATGACCCACAAATCTCAAAAACTTAAGCACCAACCGGCTCGACCGATGGCCGCATTTCGACTAAATGAGTTGAATGATTGCTAATGGCAATGGAATAAATGCTCTAAGCCTAGACCTAGACATAGATAACAGCCATCACATAATAATACAATCATACCACTTTTGCTAGTTGACATGCAGTTTGTAATTCTCTATCTTTTTTGGAGAATACGTACGGGAATAATATTTGACCATTTAAATTATCTGGATCATGATCTTATTAAAAAAGAGTCGAGTACGAAACGAGGCCCCCACCGAGGGTGAAGCCCTGGGCCCGGTTGGCCCATGCCTTAAGACGTTACTGGGTATAACGTAAGTACCGGTATTTTTCATTACAAAATATTAATGGGATTAAGGCTGCTTTCTAATTCGAGTGTATATTTTAGTGATTTATTTCATTGTGTGTGTGTTTTTCAATTACAATAAAAAAATTTCAATTCCTACTATTGTTTCACACTTTCCCTATATATATTTATTTATATATCTTGTTCAAATTTTCAATTGTTAATAAAATACTTTTTATTCATCCATTCAAGTTCAAATACATTTTTTTAAACTTGTAGTGGAGGACACTTGACTTGAGTACAGTTTTTTACAAATAGGATTTCATTTCTTAAGTTTTAATTTTAAATTTATTCTGCATTATTCCTGACGAAGTTCGAACTAGCTGCAACAGATGGCGCCAGCAGGTTTTTCTAACAAATTTTTTCTTGGCTTCAAATACTTATTTTTTTTATTATTATTATTCATCTACTCAAATTCAAATACACTTTTTTAAACTTGTAGTGTTTGACACTTGATGTAAAAAGTTTCTTCAAATATTAATTAAATTTATTTAACTAAAATAAAAAAATTTTCTTTGTTGACCTAAGTAGGAATTCACTTAATTTTTATTATATATATATTACTTGTTGTAATTATTGTTGTTAAAGAATTCGGTTCAAATGTTTAATAAAATGGAATTACCGGTCCTTTGAAAACGAAGAGTTCATTCCTGAACAAAGAGGCTGCATCTAAGGATCCTTCACAAAGATCAGAAGGCGGTATTGGAGAAGTCCTTTTGACAACGGGAGTTGTTGTTATCCTGGGAAACGCTGTCGTTGTCTCCGTTCTTTTCCCTGCACCTAAGAAAAAAAGCGACAATAATACTAACTGAACTAAAACAATCTTTGATGCAATAACTTTGCACCATGTGAAGTAAATCTAATCTAGTTCACACTTAAAGTTTAATTTTTTTAAGCAATATGTATTTTAATGTACTCATCTGCAGCCCCACCTAATATGATGGTTATGACATTTGGATTGTAATCGAGTGTGCTCGGGTTCGAATCCCGAATAAGGCACGGATGTATCTTCGGGAAATGAAGTCGGACCTTTTCGCCTGAAATGTGGATTCCCGTCTCGAATGGAAAGCAGCGCACCCCTTCTGTTCTATGCGGGGATCATCTTTTGTAATAAAAGTGTATATCCTTCTGGGTTTGTATTGTCTGATTCTGTTCATCTATATCTTTCGTATGTATCCCAGTATGAAACTCACAACAGCAATGTACTCATCTAATATTATTCTATGAACAATACGTTTTAAAGAAGCGGCCAATTTTTATTTGTGAAGATTCTGCAGAGTTTTTTTCCCTTTTTTATTGAATAATTGTTCAAACAAGAAATCAGGCTCCAATTTACTATTTATTTCCAATTAAAGACAAATTTTTGCAATGAATTCTGCGGAGGGGATTTTTTTTAACGTATTTTTTCTGATTTTCATTTAAATTACGGAAACCACAAAAAGCATGAAATGCTCTGAGGAAACCGCAAAGAGTGTGTCCTTAAGTTTTTTCACAACACGTCTTTCCAAAGCATCTAAATCAATAGGGGGAGGGGGGTATCTGCCATATCGTAGCTTTACTTCATGAAAATACATTCTAGAGCTAATTTTCGAGCTAATCGATTGGAAGAAGTTTTCAACCCACAAGCGGAAATTTTATTACCGCAATTTTAATTCTTTTACTTCGAAGGCTTTTCTTTTTTCTTATATAGAATGTCTGCAGAATCCGGAATGTATCTTTCTCTCGGCACGTGCAGAAAAACCGGCTTTTTTTTTCGTTCTTAGAACTAGTGGTCAGTGTAGGAGGGAGTTAGGTGTGTTGGAGACTGTTGGTGAAATTTGTATTGAGTAACGAGAGGGAAAATTCATTTCTATTAAAGAAAAAAAAATTACTGAAAAGAAAAGTAATTATTCTCTTAAGCTTAAGGGAAAATAGATTTTTGTTAAAAATATTTCCTGTTCATTTGGCTTACCTTTGGTTCACCCAACTTCTTTTTAACTAGTTAAAACGTTCCTCGGAAATTTGTAGGCTTCCTACAGTAAAACTGGGAATACGTTTCAAGTTCTGATATGCATTAAAGGATGTGCAATTTTATTTAACAATAAAACTTTGAATGTATAATTTTTAAATATATAATTTAGCAGCACAAAAAAAGAAGAGAGAGGAAAAATGTGTTACGCCAAAATAACGAATAGAAAACTCAGAAATAATATTTAGTACATAATTATTTGTCACCACTAAATAATAAGCAGAATTATTTGCGACGGACGGTTTGAACTACATCCGTTAGGGGAAATACCCTCACCAACAATTACATTATAGCAATGATGGCTAATGTTTGAAGTGTGGTAAAAAAGCACTTTTTTTTTTATACAACGGCATCAAGGACTGTAATTTTTACTACATCAGTTGTGGTCACATCCATCCGTTTTGAAAATGAAAGAAAATTATATATATATTTTCAAACTTTTAATAATATTTTTTGTGCAGTTTAATTTCCGTCGTTGCTTTTGACTCTTTGGTAGCGTTATAAGACAATAACTTAAATATTATGTCAGATCAAATAAGTTTTTCAAAAAGAAGAGGAAAACTCTTTTTTTAAATCATGTATTCAAATTCATGTGAAAAAAAGTGTTGGGTTTATAGTTTTAGTTGTGTTACGTGTGTTTTATCTATACGGTGAATTAAAATTCGTATTCCAGTACGAATCCAGTTAATGAAATCTTGGATTGTATCTTGGGAATTTAAATATGATCACATTTGTGAAAAGAAGCTTTTTAGTATTGTTAAATAAGGTTGTCTTTGTTCAATACTTAGAAGAAGAAGAAAACACTTCAGAGTATCTTTTTTCAAACAGAAAAGTTCTTCATTGTTAATATGTAATTCTCATAATATTGTTACGTTGATCGGGGTTCGAGGATTTTATGCAAAACAGCCGCAAAGAACAAGACAGTTCTTTAATGTTAACGATGAGAATTTACTGTCGAAAATCAATCCTTGAAGTACAGGATTCAGCAGCAAAATCCGCAGAATAAATATCAGAAGGACTTCAGACCTTCTACAGCCCTCCGACACAACTAACAAAGTCAAAAATACAAGTAGGCCAGATTATTCACAAGCACCGCTCATCCTACTCAACAGCCGAGCTAATAGCTATTCTACTCTTCACAGTCAAGGCAAGACTGTTAATCGCTAGTCAAAACAATACTAACTAATCACTGGTCAAAACAAGACTAATTGACTTTCGGCGAGCATCTCTGGCTATTTATAGGCCTCGCGGATCATTCGAGAAAGATCCGCTTGCGTTATAGGTCTTGAAACTAGTGGAGTTCTCCACAAATTTCCAGAAAAACCCAGAGGGTCCCGAACTTGCCAAAAATGGTTGCCAACTTGGTCGCCAATAATGATGCCAACTTGGCTCTATCGCCAAGATTTCGCCAAGTTTCCATTGAATCGCCATTATAACGTAAGAGACGGCGCGTTGCTGCGAATTTTAACATAAAATAAATAAAACACAGAGTAATATAGATGCATTACACATCCAAATACAAATTATTTACACTATTTTATCAAAATTCATAACAATTTGTATAATAAAGCAATACATTTAAATACACCATTCATTTTTTAAAACTTAATTAGTTTTCTGCTTTTAATGATTTTTATATTCTATCTCTAATATTTTAATATCAGATAGATTTTCAAAAAAATGTGCTAAATTGTACATTTGTTGTTGAATGTTTTTATATCTTAAGGTTCAGGTATGTTTTAAAACATGTGACAATTGGGATCAGGCCCAGTTCTTCATCTCGTTGTCGACTCAGCCTCTATAAGATCATAATCCGTATAATTTTAGTCGTCAAATGTTATTTCCTGACATACATATTCTCCGAAGAACTAGGAAGTTCGAACTATATGCCAACTATCATCAGTGGCAAGATTGCATTATTATGTCATACCCGTCGTCCATGTCTAGGCCTTGGCCTACTATCATACACCATCATTACCCATTCAGTCAAATCAGTTTGGGCCTGTGGTTTGTGAGATTGTGAATCACGCTGCTTTATTTGTAGCGAGTTACCGTTTGTACAAGTGTTTAAAAAGGTATGCGATATACTGTCCAGTTAAAAGGGTTGCGGGAGGGGTTTATTTTTCTTAGGGAGCCAGGTCCCCAAGAAGTCTTAAGACATCACTTTTAAGGATGCAAGATATAATGTAAGGCTAAGTATCTTATATTTACGCATATACAGAACTAATTTTTACATTGGACATTTTCCAACCTCAGAAAATATTCTCCAGCTTTTGCTTTGACATAAAAGAAGGACCTTCGGCATTCAACTCACTGAACTTTAGAAAAAGAAAATAAATATTGCTCATGCGCAGCGGTTCTTAAACTGCGATCTTTGGACCCCCGAGGGTCTCCGGCGCCTTGCAAGGGGGTGCACGAAGGTCTCTCATTTAATGTTAAGATTTGCCTCTTTTACAGACTCTGAAAGATCTCGTGGAAAAATTGAAAGATGTGCCATCCTAGACTGGATCACTAACTTGCCCCCAATGAAAAAACTCTATTAGAGCGTGTATTTCCAGGGACGTCTTAAGGCATGGGCCTTGGCCCAGGACCTCAGCTGCAATGGGGGCCTCGTCTCATTCTCAATCAGAATTCGAATAATTTCAGTGGTCAAATGTTACTTACGGTTGTATTCTCCAAGAAACTGGGAGTTTTGGATGTTATGTCAACTGGCTACATGTGATGACCGTCGTCCATGTAAAGGCCTGAGCCTAAAACCATACACCGGCATTACTCATTCAGTCAAAGTCGAGCCGGTTTGTGTGATCGTAAGTCGTGCACATTTGTTTCGGGTTATGGTTTGCACGAGTATTTGACAGTGTATGCTATGTACTGTCTACTTTTAAGGGTCATAGATGGCGTCTAAATTTGTGTAGGGGCCCAGAGACTACTTTTGCGTAGGGCTCAGGGCCTCAAGAAGTCTTAAGACGTCCCTGTGTATTTCGATCAAGAGTATTTGTTGTGGTTGTTGTCGTCGTGTCCTTCCCGAAGGGAAGGAATTAAAGTTGCCAGAGCCTGAGACAGGTTGGACTTCTAAGCGATAGAGGGTGACATCACCTATCTCCACCTCCACAATTTAGTCATGTAACTGGAGAGGAGGGAAATATTCTCCAGCCCCCTTCACCCGTAGTATCACTGCGACTGACCACAAGACTTTCGGACCCACTGATTTAACGAGCACGTACTCCGTGCATACTCGAAAGGTATTTGATGGCATCGAACCCAGGCATTCCGGTCTGGAGTCCGATGCTCTAACCACTAGGCTACCCACGGCCCTTACAATAGTATTTATACAGTTTTTTTGTTGTTGTTGTTGTTGTTTGCCCAACTTCATAGTCATTACTACGACGTAATATTTTTCATTAGATGTTTACTGTTTTCTTAGACGAAAAAAAAGCGTTAAAAAAATCTGTATAAGCAGTAGCGGCAGTCTTTGGATTACTGAGGAACCCTTAAATCACTCAGTCACGTTTTAGAAATCAGGGAGGGTTTTTCAAAACCGTGGAGGTTCCGCGATATAAGTGTGATACATAAAGGGGGGGGGGCACGGCGATCGAAAGTTTAAGAATCGCTGGCTTACAGTACAGTTGCAAAACCTTTTTTATTATAAATTAAACAATTCTTACTCGATTGCGTTCTGGGTAGGTCAACACTGACCGTTACTCCGCGGCTGCTAGATGACCAGTCAGGCGATTCTGTATAGGCACTATCCTCATCTTTGATAAAATCATCGTTTACTGCTTCTGTATAGTCATCAATTTTGTCCGTCTCTGTAGTGTCTTCATCTGTCGGTTGGGTGGTCGGAGCTTCATAATCATTGGAGTCATCTGTTCTATCACCATCATTATTCTTGTCTGAATTATCATCATCTCCCCCATCTGGATGATGAGAATAATCATCATCGGTACGATCAGGATACTGAGGTGTATCGTCATCAGTAGTTCTCACATGCTCTTCTTCGAAATTGGCATTTAATACTAAACAAAAATAAAAGATTAAAAAATTTAATATTTGATAGTACAACATATACATTTCACATTCATTTTTCAATAATATTAATGTAATAAATTTCTCCTCCTTTTCTATCTATCAACGGGAACGGGCTCATAGAATCAGATAAAAGAAAGATAATTAAAAAAAAAGCTTAAGATTCTGTCTCAGATATAATATATAAATGATTTTTACAAAACAAAACACACGAATATAAGTTGATGAATAATTATTAGGTATATCGGAAAATTCTATCCGTTTAGAAAGTGAAAGAAGATAATACATTTGTCATGCTTTTGACAAAATTCATTGGGCAATATTATTTCTGTCGTTACTAATGATTTATTGGGAGCGAGATGGTTATTTGAAAGTATCACTTTCGAAAAATAATCAGTCTTTTAAAACTAACTCAAGTAGTGTTTGAATAATATCTGGTTTTAGTCTTGAAGTTTATGTTATTATTTTGCCTTAAAGCATTTTTACAAAAGAAACAAAGGAAAATCGAAGGATACCAGGTCTATTGACTATGGTGGATGTGTGACAGAATCCCAGCCTAATTTTGCGAATTTCCGACGAATCCGTCGGCATTACCATGTTCCTACTAATAGGAAATCATATCTTTGACAACTTCATTTAAATCAGCCGTTTGCTGGCAGTATCTCTTCAAATTAAGATTTTAAACTTTTTCAAACCTCAAACCCCACCTTTGTGTATCCACTGTCCTACAATACGCACACCTTTCTCAGGTTAGGTCTCGCGTTCGTCTTACAGATGAGAGAGGCAAGTTCTCCAGTCTCTTTTTCAGGATGCTTTTGTAGTTAATCCACTTTTCATCACCAGTTATCATCCGATCTAAGAAGGTTCATTTTTGTTCCGAGCAAGAAGAGTTGATCGAGCAAGCATTTCTTCTCTTTTACTCATAAGGCATCCATCTGGAATGCATGTTGACTAATCCTAGTTTCTGAATATGTACCGAAATAGTTTATTGAACTGAGTTAAAGAATGTCCACTATCTGCGAGGTTGTCACAAAAAGATTCTTCCCGGAGTATGGTTTTCATTGAGGACGAAATCACCACCTCCAAGCTTTTCGAATCATCTCCTTCGTGTTTTTTCCAAATCTGTATATCCTCACGAAAATCTTTCATTAATTTTAGCACGGTTCTGTTGCATTTCTTCCTTGCTTAAATTCTTACAAAAATAAGTGACACATACACACCCATACAATAACTCTTTACAGTAGAACGTCGTTTATCCGAACGTTTGTTATCCGGAGCGTCAAATATCCGAACCAGTTTCCAGATACGTTTTCGAACAGTGCAATGGTCAGCAGTTGTTTCGCGTGAGGCCAAAACTGAGGGAAAAACCCAAGATGAGGGATATTTGGGGAATTTCAGTTGTGTTTGATTTGGTAAACATATGCGCGGAATATTAGGTCAGTTTGTTTGCAAATGAGGGGGTGTATACGTGCTCTTTTGTTGAGTTGTGAACTGCTATGGCTTCGAATTCAAAACGGAAGCGCAACGTCTTGAACATAGAGACAAAACTTGAAATATTGAACCGTCTCGCGAAGGGAGAAAGAGGAGCGTCTCTAGCACTGTTTTATAATGTTGGAAAGTCAACAATTTCTGTCCGGTTTCATATACTGCAGGGATCGCATTCGGTTATTCAAACGGTGTCCTATCCCAATTGATTCGGATGAAACGAAGTTCTACTGTATTTCAGTTTCCTTGAGACGGATTTTCTTCATTTTATGATCGTTTATATGCCTCATTTCGAGCCTTGGGCGCAGAAGAGCTACATGCCCCTTTGGTTAAGGCGAATCGAAATTTATAGCCAGGAAATCTGTCTAGCTTATCCGGGCCCCTAGATGCCCACCTCAAGAGCTCTATGGATAAACCGGTACTGCTAATGGGAAATACAAATTTAAGCCGCCCCACTCAGTACGGTGGTTTTGACACTCGGCTTGTAATCGAGTGGGCTCAGGTTCAAACCCTAATAAGACATGCAATTATCTTCGGGAAAAGAAGTTGGAGTTTCGCATGAAATGGATTCCCGTATCGAATGGAACGCAGCACACCCCTTCTGTTCTATGCTGGAATAATCGTTTGTATAAGAAAGTCTATATTCTACTGCGATTGTATTGTATGTTTCTGTTATCTATTTCTCGTCTTTCATATGTATCCCAGGATGAAAAACACGACAGCAACAACAGTACAAATTTTAAAAAAAAGTGTCTCCTCACCTCCTGTCGTGGTGGGGTAAGAGCCGGTTTATTCATTGGGCACTTGGGGCGGGAGGTTCCCGGATAAGCTAGACTTAACCATGTGGTAACCTCTGATTACCCCTTACATCCGAACCCTCTTGTCTATCTGTAAACCCGGCTAGATGTGTAGGAGGAACTAAATAATCCACAGACATTATTCCAATCTAATTTGATTTATTAATTCTTAATAATGATTATGAAACTGGCACAACACAATTCTAATTAAGGTATATAAACAACGGTAGAGTGCAGAAGTGAGATACTCTGATGCGGGGATAATATTACAGACCCTCAAATGAATCTAAGACAGCTTAAATACGCTCATTTACAACTACGTCGCACACTAATAATCAGCTTCTACTTAATCAAGTGTACAATACCTGAATCTTTAATGCATCGGATCCTACACGGGAACTTCAGGCACTTTCTTCGGCTTGATCAAATGACGATGGCTCCACGCTCTGTTATCTTTAATTCCACTGCTTTTCAATCTTCACTAATCACTAATTCTTAACTAAACTCCTATTTGAACACATCAACTTCAGCTTGTCAACTTCAACGTGTCAACAGAACACTTGCTCCCTCCCTTTCCTTCACTTTACTTAACTTAACCTCTTACTTCACTCTCTTCAACTCGCGAAAACCGAATTTATATAATATTCCTCATTTACATAAATCACATTTGGTTTCTCGATGAAAGTTGGTTGAAATAAATATTTTATTTGAAATAGAAAAGAAGATATTAGTAGAATCGCGTATAGATCCGTCACAACCAGATTTTCAGGTTATAAATTTCGATCCGCTATTGTTAAGGAGGCCTGTAGATCTTCTGCATCCAGGGCCCAAAATGAGCTCAAATCGGCACTGGGTGAGGTGATGCAATATTGCATAGTCACTGAGTTTGACTAATCAGTGTGTTAATACCCTGAAATCATATAGTAAAGGAATGTTCCAGAAACTTCCGGGATGAGAAGTATATAAGCTGAGAACTTTGGAATAAACACTTTTATCCATTATAAGTTTCCCGCTTGTGTTTGATTTCTGCTTTTATGTAACGTTTATTTTTGCATAATGTATCGAGAATAATCTTAAATGAATCCGTAATTGTCATCAAGATGACTCAAATTTAAGAAGAATTTCAATGAATTTAATACGTTTCGAAGTGTATGAAATGTTACATATATATAATCTACAATATCTAATACTTCTAAAAAATATGAACAATAAACTACTTCTCGTACAAAATAGTTGGATGGCCAGGAAAAGAAATTTGAAAACCATTTCTGAGAAATTAACTAGTTTTTAAAATTAATCACATTAATTCATAAGCTTCCATACATAAAAGGAATCTTTGCTTGGTTAAATAATGAATAAGATAAAATATTCTATTGATAGTGTTTGTTGAGTGAAGGGCCTTTCAGATCGGTCATTATTGTTAAGCGAAAATGTCATTCCCAGCGCTTAAAGTCATCGAAATGGATACTCACCGTACATGGAATACATGGCGTAGACATCGTCATAATCCAAACTCATATAAGAGTCATATCCTTTGTAATAGGGAAACATTATAGAGCTTCTCACCGTCGAATGGGCAAGACCAAGACTATGCCCTATTTCATGTGCTGCCACAGTGTAGAAATCAACTCCTTCTTCTAAAATAAATTTTAAAAAATTATTGTGAAGTAAAATTTATTTAAATGAATTCAGTTAACTATACGTATTAACCTTAACTGTGAGCTTCTAAAATTAGGCGTAATACTAAGGATATTAGAGCTTATAGTTACATATTCACCGGAAATTTGAATGGAATGCTTGTAAGAGAATTTGACTTAAATCTAGAAATTTGAATGCCGATCCAAAGAATTAATCTATCATAAATAATTGAATTTTTTTTTTTTAAAAAAAAGCTCTAGAAGTGTAAATTAATTTTAACTTTTAACAAGCAAAATACAAATACCAGAAAAACTGAATTCGTATTGTTATGAAGAATATTTATCTTTGCAATATGAAGAATAATTTAGGGTACTTATTATACCACAGACTAACTTCGCCAATTCAAAAGACGTCGCCAAATGCTGTTATCCATCTTATTTTTCGTTTAAACATGTGTGGGAATGATTTTACCCTATTGGCTGCATATCGCTGCATTTATCAACGTCTTTTAATTTGACGAAATTGGTCGACGGTATAATACTAAGTGCTTAATTTAAATTGTTTGAAACTAATGTATAATAATTGCAGCTAATTTGATACCGATGCGCTACGGATTCTTCCATCAAATAATTGTGAAGTTTCATCTGATTGGGACGATGACGTTACAACATAACACTAAGAGTGGTCGCCAAAGATTCAAACGGCGCGATTTCAAAATCACGCCAAAAACGAGAAGAGTATCGATATCATATTAGTTCACAATAATTTTAACACAGGGGCCCATGTTTTTAAGCTCCTACAACTGATAAAATTACAAACAGAATTTTGCGAAAGTTGAAATGTAGGCATTCCGAACTAACACGCATAAGAAAAAAGGACCTATATAGATGATGTGTATTATAATTTCTCCAAAACAGGTCGCTAAATGACAATAACGTTATTATTTTTTCTTTCTTTGTATTGTTTCGTGCTTAAAGTACGCATCTAGGATCAAATATTTTAAATGCTACACTACTGTATGAACTGATGTAGAGTTAATATTGACTCCTACCCCCCTATCTTTTAAAACTAGAAAATTTCTTAAGTCACAAATCATAAAGTAGTTGACAGTTTTCTGATCCCCCCCCCCTTATGTTGAAAAATTTTATATACATGAAATAAAGTAAGAGAGAGAGAGTTTCAGAGACTTCTTTGATATCCTAAAAATTTTATATAATGGAGAATAAATATTAAGTGCGGAGTTATATATGTATAATCTTAATTACATTTATAAATACTATTTTATAATGAGTCATTTCTATTTTATTTGAAATGTAGCTATATTTGTATTATTTATCAGTTTTAAATATTAAGAAATCTCTAGGTCTATCACAATTTGTGCTGAATTTCCGTATAAACACTTCGAATAATGCTTTTTAGAAATAATTTGCATTAAGAATACTTTTTCGAGCTTGCCTAAAAAACACCTTTTTATTTGAACTAATCACATAATAATAGAGATCACTTTGCTTATCGGTAAGAGCATCCCTTGTATCTCACAATCAGTTTGAGAACTAATTTTCCAGAGCTCTACAAGAACTACTGGCATTTACCATCACAATTCAAAACCTCAGTCAAATGATAACGAAGAGACCTGTGTTAATCTTGCAGGGGGGACCAGTCTGATTCAACTTGCAGCAATTACCCATTTTTCCTCATCATAGTCTGAAGGGGAATCTGTGCTGTTAGTTGGGACACTTCGTTTCTGGTTAGTCACTAAATTCGTAACCCTTACCTTTGGAGTGAGGGAGTGAATATTAACGTCGCACTGTTCAGCTACATGAGGCTTGGTGACGGAACTCGTAATTTTGAACCATGGTCAAGTGACGAGGACGACCCCTGAGCAGGCAACCCCGCCCTTCTCCTAACTTCCACACCAAGGGAAGGACGTTTGAGCTCTCAACAGATTTAACGTGTATCGCTCCCGTACATGGTGGGTCTTCAGTGGTACTGGGCTCAAACTCATGACACGCCAGCCAGGAGTCTGTTACCTTGACCAATAGACTCTCGTGGCCACTCCTTACCATTGGACTTGCGTAGTTTTGAAATATTCGAAGTCCAATTGATAAAATACGCAGTTCTCTTTATTTCACATGACTGCAATGGCACATACGAATGTCTTTTATTTTTTTTGGGGGGGGGGAGGTTAGATTCTAACAAACACGTAGAAAAAAGCTCTGCATAATCTCAATGCGAAAAAAAAAAGAAAATTGTTGGTCTATGGGGGGAAGAGCCACAAACCTTACTTTTGAGTACGCCATTGCATGACGATCGTCTTCGAAAAGCAAACTCGTGATGACCATATCTAAATGCTCCATCGAAATTTGTAACCTTCAGTTGTAAAGGATGTCCCCTGACCCATTAAAGATTGGGAGTTAGAATGAATATCAGTCATAATCAAAACAATTATAATTTATTAATCCTTTAATCTCACAAACCCAGGGAAGGAAATGCACTTATAATAATGTATTGGAGCAAAAACGAAGCAGACGAGAGAGTTAATATTTAATTTTGAGTAGAATCTCACTTACTTTTGGAACGTTTGGTAATCTACGTTCTAAATAATCGTAACACCTATCTCAGATAATCGACTTTTGATCGATTTGATTCTAATTCAGTTTCTTATTTGACTAAACCGTCAATTATTAATCTTATATATTAATTAATCAATCGACGAGTCGCTCTCGCCTAGCTTTCAATTACTTTACGTTGATCACTAACTTCTAACATCACTCTTTTTCGAACCTAAAAGTTAATACTTAAGTATAAGCCCTGATTAATACATAGATCGCATCTTCTTCTTCGGGAGAAAGTTTTCAATTGAACAATATTTAAAGTAATAGATTTCCACAAGAGGATTAGTAAGAGGCACGCGAATAGACCCGTTACACAGTGACATCTTAAGATTTCTTGCGGCTCTTAGCCTCTACGCAAAAGTAGGTCCCACCTGTGACCTTTTTAAGTAGACAGTTTTTTGGATACATTGTTAAATACTCGTACAGGTTGTCTGGCAACAAATAAACGTACATAACTCACAATCTCACACACCTGGAAACCATTCGATTCGATCGACTGCCACCTTTCGACTAAATGTGTAATGATGTTGTAGGGTGGTAGACATGGACATGACGTAATGATGCAGTCTTGTCACTGTTGCCAGTTGGCATATAGTTCGAAATTCTCAGTTTTACTAAGAATGTGTCCAAGAATAACATTTGACGATTAAAATTATTCGGACCATGATCATGTTGAGATCGAGTCAAGAATGAGACGAGTACCCCTTTCATACCTTAGAACGACCGTGGCAACCATAAGCTAACTGAGCTCCTATTCGAAACTTATGAAAGTCAGCTAATTTACTATTTTAATTATTTGTTTGTCATTTTTTTTATACATTAGCCATTTTAAATAGTGTTGATTAAAATAGGGGTTTAATATCGCTCCCCAAGTTTTTACGTTGCATTGGGGGTTAAGTCTCAATCTCCAAAACCATTCTGTTCTTCTTAGAAGATAATACCAGAATGAGAAAAGAAAGATATCGAGAAAGAAATACATACCCTTATCCGTAGTTGAGCCATCTATCCAGTTTTCATCGTCGTCGAAATGGATATCTCCTCCAAAAGGCCCGTGTTCGTAAGGGAAGAATGCGTGGGCTAATACACTCCCGGGGCCGTCAAACGGGTATCCATCTCCGTGGGGGCCTCGGCCGAATGCAATGATAAGATCCGCATCCATACTCTCTAAGGGCCTAAAACGCAAGGGCGTCACTTCTGACCATAAATTCAATGCTTTAGCAAGTTTGGATTGGGTTAACGTAGGATCCAGTTCTGGGGGCCAATTAGCTAAACTGGAAAAGGAACATGAATGTCAAAATACGGATATTGATAACATAAAAGAGTGTATAAAATAATTTACTGAAGAAATGAAAAGGTGTCACTAAACAGAAATTTGAATTTTAGGGGAAATTTAATCATCCCTGAAGCGTTTCGGGCTTCCACGTCACAGGTCCGGGGTTCAAGCCCCGGGCTGGGAAAGGTCGACTCAGCCTTTCATCCCTTCAGTGGGTCAATAAATGAGTACCAAGATCGCTTGGGAACAAAACTCGGGGGATTTTGCGTCATACTGACCACATGACCGAAACATCTGATCGTGTACCCCAGTGCCCAATGTCACGGAAACTGAGATGGGTGCAGTAGGCCTTGGCCCTCATGGGCTGTAGCGCCAATGAGTTTAGTTTTATAATCATCCTTATCTTAAAAACTACCGTAGAAGCCGGCGAAAAAGGGGAAATTTGATCACAAAAAATAAGATCGAAATTAATGGGTTCGCGTTATACGCCGCGTATAAAAATGATAGCTTTAAAAATAAAAATAAAAAAAGGGATGAGCATACAAAAAAATTAGACAAATATATCGATGGAAATTATGTTTGTTTTAAAGAAATGACACTCTTCGTGAGCTTAAAGGGTTATATTTCTAGAAGTATACTATTTTTCTAAAACTTGGAATAAAACCTCGAATAAATGACTTCAAAACATAAGAGAATTGCACTCGTGCATTTCAGGTTTCTTCGTAAAAAAGAGGGCGCGCGTTATACGGCGAATGTACCTAAAAATTAAAAAAATGCAGCTTGAAAGTATAGGTGCGTGTAATACGCCGGATTTTACGGTATATATGAATATTTTTTTACAAATTAAAAATGACTTAAATTTCAAGTCGATTCTTTCTCTACTAAGGAAAACATTACCCCTTCCCCGTTTTAAAAATTAGTGATTGACTTATTAATTAATAAGCTGTATTTTTTCTTATACAAAATGTCAAAATGAAACGTATACCAAACACAATTATGTAAACGGGAACGCTTAGGGGAAGGGGGGGGGACTGCCAAATTAGTGGCGCCAATGATAAAACATTCGCGGGCTGTATTCTTATTCTTCTTACTTATTTCTCAGTTTATTGTGTGTCGTGTAATAATAGATTACTGCGTTTTCTCACGTGTTTTATATTATTCTGTAAGCATAATTTTGGATAATAACAAAGCATGTTTGAACAAATGTCTGGTAAAACAACACATTGATCCAAATTGAATCGACACATTGGTAAAAAAAAAACTATACGCTTGTATTTTTTTTACAATTTTTACTTATCTTACGTACAAACAGACTAAAATAAACAGTTACATAATAACATTTGCTCTTGGTAATCTTATGGTGTCCTGTAACGAGTAAAAGCCTCTGATTTAGGAAGAGAAATAACTATCCATCTCAAAATTATATAAAATAAAATTATCTTTCCTAAAATTAAATTTTTTTTACTCTCGTAGTTTTTCAGAAACAAAAACTAAAAAGTTTTTAGACCTATTTTTATGAATAATTAAATAAAAAAGAAAGTAATTTAACAATATACTTATGCGTATTTTCCAGAAAACATTTCTTAATCACGGAGAAACACCGTATATTAATCATAATCACTCTCTCGTCTTATTAAAGATTTCCGTTTCATTAGTTAGATGACCGAAATGATAATTTACGTCTTTCGGAGAATAATTTATTTGATTAACTTTGTTAATGATAATTTATTTCTACTAGACGTTCGTAAAGCTGATCGCACACATGAGAGAAAAAATCGGTAAAAATAGATGCATGGGATATAAACATATTAATGAAAATAAATATTGCAGCATGTGCATTTACAAATACTACTCTGTAATCTGCCAAATGCACATTTATTTTGCAATAAAATGTAATGCAGAATACTCAAACTTTGTCGAGTACGAAGTCAAACTTGATACCATAAGGCAGGGATGGCGAACCTTTATGTATAAACGTGCTTAATGAGATATGGACGTTATAAAAATAAATTAATAAAATAAATTTGGCCGTCAAATAAATTTGAATTGTGATTATTAGGAAAATAATAAAACTAAGTACAGCAACTCAAATCTTTACTTCGAAAAAATACCTTTTTTACAAAAGAGTTGTAAATGTTTTAGTTATACTCACAATTCAAATTATAAAGTAACATGACTTCTAATATTGCAGATCGGATGACAGATTACTTATATTAGGTTTGTAAGGCGTTACTTTTAGTAAAATGTATCCTGAATTGGAGTTATCTGCCAAATGGTTTCTAAGCAATTAATTATTTTTACTGTGGTTCACTTTTTTTGAGAAGAGGGTTTGTGAGTTGTTTCAAAATACCTTTTTATAAACGATGATCTGCATAGAACTATTCCAGAACATATAACACACACCTCTTTGTCGCCTTCACTAATAACGCCATGTTTCTCGGTCCACCTATTTTGGAATTCTCTGTTACATTAACTATCCTGCATATTTTGTTCTGAACTAGCCATGCTAAATAACAGTTAAAAATCGTAAATATACCACAGATAAACTTTAAAATACAGTTGTGTCAATGAAATTGACTATGCTATGTGTAGACAAACTTTACATCATAAGCAATTGTAGACCACGACGTAACTAAGGCAAGACAATAACAAACGAATGTGCTCCCGCGACCGATCACTCGAGTTTGTTCGTAGTACTTCATAGTGAACTTTTTTTTTGAAATAAAATGCAAATCATTTCGATCCCTGACGTGCCTAAAATATTGTGTCGCGTGCCACTGGTTCACCATCCCTGCCATAAAATGTGTCCATGGAACTTCATCCAAAAGTTCTTAGAAGAATACATCTTAAAATAATATTTAAAATGCATAAACATATTATAGGTATTTTAAGTAAAGACAGCTATAAGAAAATAATATATTTTTTTTTATCAAATTCTTCATTATAATATTAATGTTATTTCCTCATTCATTCGTGTTCTAGTTGTCATTTACCATTGCATCTTATTTAATAGCTTGCACTTTTTTCACGCAAACAATCGAACTCTAGATATATTGAAGCTATTTGCAATCGCATTTCATATTCGGCATTAATCTGCTTCTAAATTTTATTTTTGTTGCCACATACATTGAGAAATATTTTTAACTTTAATACATTGTTCGAAATAACTTTAAAAGGACTATAACAGTGTGAGAAACTTCTGCGTGTTCTGCAAATTTGAAACTTAAATTTTAGGAGCTGTTCCTGCTTAAATTTAGACTTGAATGTCAAATCTGTTGATATGTTGTTAAGTTGTTTCTTCTCCTTCATTGGCAAGCCTTGTGATTTATCCATTCACACTTAAAGCACGTGACTTTTGCAAAATTTAAGATTTCATTTTATCTATGAAATATATATTTATGTTTACTTTTACAAGCAAACTACCTTTAAGAATTCGATCTTTTATAAAAATTTTGCATTTTTATTAAGCAAAAAATAATCCCTTGCGGAACCCTTGTCAAAGTTCTATAGAACCCTCGGGCTCCACGGAACTCAGGTCGAAGACCTTCGTCTTAATATATAATCAGTAATATATTGTTTCTACAGTCCACAAAAAACTTCTATAGAAAAAAAAGACTACAATAAAAGGTAAAATTATCTTCATGGTTATGTTAAGCCTATTAAAAATTTGCCAAAGAAACTTCAATTCATCCGTCGAACATTTTAAAACAACGCCGATAAATAATTTACTGAGAATAACAGAATTTTACTTGGCTTGTAAGAAAAAATGGTTAAATGTGCTTTACGTACGCTCAGTGCATCAAGAATATGCTGCATTTCATGAGTAAATGAAACTAAAACTGAAGGAAAATAAAAGAAACATTCGAAATATTGAATACTAACGATTATCCACTTTTCATTCGAAAAGAATTATACTCACAAATAAGTTATGTTCTTTTTCTTCCATGCTTCTGATCCGATCACATATCTCTTGGGACGACTGTGTTGCACTACATCGCGTACACCACATCTGGGTGACTTGGTCAAATTCAAAGTAGCTTCGTCCAGTTCACCTGTCTGCGGAAGACCACCGAATTTTTGCATCTGCTGGACAGCTTTCTTAAAACCTTCTTCAGTGTACAATGCATCGGCAAGGTCTGGACCTGATTCTATGTACCCGTATTGTTTCATGAAGCCCTCCTGAAAACGATTTGGGAAAAATGAAAAAGTTCTAAAAGCTCTACTGAGTTCTTTTTATTATTATTTTTTTTAAAAAAAAATAGTAGTATACCTCAAATTAAAACAATGAAGAAATACTGTACTTTAATAATATTTCAAATTTGGTAGAACAAGGGTTGGCAAACTTTCGAGAGAGAAAAGCCAAATTGTAAGAGAAACAAGATAATTAAGGTATCAAAGAGCCAGGAGAGGGAAGGGGGAGTTCTCCAATAAATGTCGCGATCAAGATTATCGAGCTCCACTTAATGTTTTTTATCATATGTAAATCAAGATTTACACAGGAAACGTCATTTATTCCTTCCAAAATCAAGAAATATCGAAGATATTTTTTTTTATTTCTGTGGCCCAGTGCAAGAGCGACCATAGTCAAAATATCATAATGTTGGGAATGAAATTTTCAAGCTTAGCGAAAGAATGTCCGTACCAATAATACTGTAAATGCTTTATTCTGAAATTTTAGTATACACTAACAATTAAAATTTACTTTGGTTGATTTTGCATTTAAAATTATTTTAATATTCTTATTTAACTCTTAAATGTTTTTGTTACTTCTATTGGGAGGTTTAAGTGTATCTCTTGTCCGTTTATATGTGCTCCCAAAACGTTGCTGAAAATCATATGAAGGAATGCATTTCCATTTTACCAATAAATTGGACTTTTTTGCTCTAAAATTAATTATAATATTTTAAATGGTCATCAATAAACTTTGTTAATGGAAAACAATTTTATATAAAAGTAACTGATTTCAGTCAGTCAAATGTTTAAATGTATATTTTCAATAGATAATTATAAAGGAAAAAGAGAAAAAACATAACTTTTTCTGTATATAGACATAATTATTCTTCAACAATACGTAGACGTAGATGTCTGGAGAGCCACGATCGTCTATACAAAGAGGCGCGTACATGGACCGCGGTTTGCCCTGGAGTAGACAATCGGCACAACACAGTACAAATATGTCTCGTTAACAATTAAAATTATGTAACAATATATTTTTCAGTTTAAAATACCATAAAAGAAATAATTCTGTAAATACGAATACAACTGTGTGCTCTAATGGATAAATTTAAAATAATTTAATTTTTACATTAAGTAATATACTTTATGCTTTTTCGAAGAAAAAAAGAGATTTCTAATCTTTATATAAATTATTAAAATATGCATTGGTGTATGATATAATATCAGAAGAGCTTCGTCCATCCGGTATAGTGGTTAGCGACGCTGACTGCTGTACCGTAGGGCCTGGGTTCGAATCCCGGAGAAGACATGGATGTTTGTAAATGTATAGTGCCTTCGCGGCGTAGGGGTGCTTTAAACAGAAGTCAAACCGCAAGTCCTCTCGTGAGGTTGGTGGAAGGCCCTTAACCCCTCCCAGGGGGTTCTCCCTCAAAATTGGGGTTGAACTGAGCTAAATCGTACATTCACCTGCATGGTGCTCAAAGCTACGGCTAACGACAGGCGTACAATATAGCCCGATGCCATGATGAATATATATGGGCCTCGATCTAACTACGTCAGATAGGTGGCATTAGTAACAACAATATCAGAAGAGCGAGGATGTGCGAAAATTTTATGTTGTGAAATAACAAAAAACTATTTAAGCAACAAAAATACCGTATAAATGGGATTGTTTAGTGTTAAAAAATTGCATATTAAAAAGATGTTTAGTACAATCATTTTTTAAAAATTACACACTTTCTTATTAAAAAAAACAATTTTTTTTTAGTTTTTGGCTCTTTTATTTTAAAAATATAATAAAACATTTAAAAATATGATATAAATGAATATTTTTTTCTGGAACATAATTTTCCTTCTTATTTAGTATAAGAAAATAACAGCAGAAGATAAAAATTTTCTTATTGAAAATTAATGCAAAATAATTTTTTTAAATTACATCATTTCTTGATATTTTAGTAAAGGTTTCTTACAAACCTAAACAATTTAGAAATTTAATCTTTTTTTTTTCCTTAAGGGATATTGCACCGCAAAAGCCTTCAAATAATACTAAAAACAGTTTTAAAAGTTCAGGCACAAAATTTTAGAATTTTCCGAGATTTGTTGAGACAAACAATTTTAGCTGTATAATTCAATAAAAAATATTATTTACACAAAAATAAGTTTTTTTTTAGGATAGTGGTGTTGTTTAGGTTTCAAAGCGCATGAAATATATAAAGCATGACTTTCCCAAAACCATTGGTTCTAAAAAAAAATTCTTGAAATAATTACAATAATTTTTTTCCCCCAAGAGCTACAGTAGTCGCAAACATTTCAAAATAAAAATCAATTTCAATAAATGATCAAGAATACATTTCTTCCCCTAAAACATCTAGCAGCACCATACGTTTCTTGTAATAAAATTTTTTGAAAAATTAAATAGTCATACCATTTCTTTGGAAGGTAATTTATCTTGAGGCAGAGGTGCACATTCTACCAATAACATTGAGCTGCAAAGGCAAATACAGGAACACAAGACAGCTTTTACCCACATGTTTTAAAGGCTTGTTTACTTTGAAGAGTGAATCAACACACAAATCACACACACAATTTATAAGTGAATGGTTATAAAGGTAATGTGTCACACAGAGTTCTATCGGAAGACACCTCTTGCATCACTATCTACATCACTTTCAACCGCAGAGCAGATCAATCACCTTTCGAATCTGGGAAAAAAGGAACTTTTTTCGGCGGTTTTCTGTGAGCGCGCCCAGTGTTCTTTTCTTTAGAACTCGCTCCAATCACGTGACGTTCAATTAATTCGATCAGCAGACGACTAGGAGCCTAAAATTCAGTTCTGGCTTTTTGGCAACGCTAGATTAAAAGAAGTTATTGTCAATGTTATTTCTTTTTTCGGAAGGAACTTGTTTAATAATCCTTATTTATATTAAGAAATGTCACTTTGAAAATTTTACACATAATTGCCTAGTTTCATTGACTTTAAACACACTTTGCAAAAATTTAAGGCTTTATACAGAAAAGTAAAATGAACTGTTAAAATTAGTTTTTTGCTTTGAGTTTTACATGAAGAAAGGCAAAATGAACTTGGGATAACTACTAGTAATTATTTTTTATTAAAAAGGATTTACATTTTAAATTTAAATTATTAAATGATATTCAATATTCACATAAGTAAAAATGGCTGCATCAGATAGATTGTTCTAAAATGTTTTTCTCGCAACTCTGAGAATTTGAACAGGAAATTCAAAACGCCTTCGATGACTGCCACCGTATTATATGTGATGCTAGTACATACTTTCTATATTATTAAAAAAATATATAAAGTATTCAATCTGTAGCTTATAGTTTAAAAGAAATGAGAATAAATTATATCAAATCAGAAAAAAAAGAAACATATTGTTCTACATATTAAAATGAGGAATAATGGCTTACTTTTAGAAAAAACTTTTCTTACGCCTTAAATAATCTTAATATGTAGAATGTCAACGCTTTATCATAACACCAAATCGTGGCAATAACGTTCGATTTTTGAACTCTAGAACTTTCAGAGAGAGAGGACTTATATATAATATAGTTAAATCACTTCTCCTTTTTATTTCACTATACTTTTAAAAGAAAAAAAATACTTTGAAAACTCAGAACGTAAGAACAAGATCCTTGAAAAAACTAAGAATTTTTCTACAAATACTTTAAGTTCCAAGACTAGAAATCATCAGAAAAACAAGACATAAAGAATTTACTTAAAACAAAAAAAAATTTCAAAAAAGAAAACCGGAAAATTAAAAGAGAGATTTTATAAATAAAATTTTTAAAAATAGGATGCTTAAGAGAGAGATTTAATAAAGTTTTATATAACGGAAACGCTTAAGCAGAACTGTATAAAAGGTTTTTACATTATGTGTTCACCATGTTTTATATATTTTTTAAGTAATTGGATGACACTGGGTGTCACTGTTACAAAATAAATTGATAGACCAATAAATATTAATGTAAAAAATTTAAAAAACGATATAACGAAAAAAAAAATTTATGTGGAGTGCGTTGGCTTTTCACAGTTAAGTGACTTTGACTACATGAACTCTAATTGTAAATTAGACGATTTATGATACCATGTGGCATTCAGTCCTACTCCTATAGCAGTTGTTTTCAGGTCCTGTTTAATGCTGGAAGGGGATGGCGAATTGCAATTACATTTCAAATATACCCTGTAATATGAAGGTCTAAAGATGTGACTGGCTAATTCACCCGATGAATATCTTACTTTTTCCAGAACTTTGTCAGCTGGATGATCCCTATGCGGATTAATGTTGTCATTCATGATGAACAAAGCCAAATGCATCAGGGGCGTAGCTACCACCGTATCAATGATACTGGGCCCTCGAGCTACAGGGGCCCCAACATGTGTAACTGCAGTACCACTAACAAGGCTTTAATTTCTAAGAAAGGGCCCCGAAGGAGTTTTGATACGGGGCCCATTTAGAACTAGCTACGCCATTGAAAAGCATCCCTGCAAAAGTAGAAATAGGGCTCAAAAATTTTCATCCTTATACATGTAGTACATCTCTGTCAAAGACATGGAGTCTGTTGCTTACTATCATTCTTCATCTAACATGCCGGTTTCTTTCTTGAATATGGATAAACATGTCGCATGTCGTTCATTTCCTCCAGATGCCTGTAAGCAGATGATTTAGTGGCTATCCGATTCTGGAAACATCTCCTTCTTCAATGGCTCGACAGCCCTGGGTTTCTCCAGACGTTTTCTCCAAGCATCTCTACTTTTGGCAACTGTTATCCAGTTTTTGACCTTTAAAATATTTAGGTCTTTTTTGACATAGTCAATTCATCTTAACGGGGGTCTGGCCCGAGGTCTACTTTCCATGGGCTTTGCCAGGAAGATTTTCTTGCAGCAACGATCTTCATTCATTCTAGCCAGATGACAAACCCATTTAAGTCTCTGTAATTTGACATATTTTACAATATTATTATGTAAATTTTGTAGAGTTATAAGTTAGATCTTCTTCTCCATGATCCATTCACTTGGATCCCACCAAGAATGCAGCATAAGATCTTTCTTTCAAAAATTCCCGAAGGATTCCGGAAACATCAGTGGATAAAATGGTCTCTCACTCATCCTTACTCCAATACCGATATTCTCTGCACCATGCTAAATGGTATTTTCTGTGTGCAGAAGTAAGCATCTCATATAACATCTTGGTAACATTTATTTTTAAAATTCTGTTCTTTTAGCTGTATGAAGTTCATATGGCAGCCGAGAAGCTGTTAGGCTCTTATTATATTTTTCTGCAATGAACAAATATTGATATTTGTTGGTCGTCGTGGGCTTTCGAATAACTTTAGACATTTTCTTGGTTTCTCTCTGTCTGATCCGGTCTCATTAAGTTACATAACGATTAAGCTAATAAGACGATTCGCTGCTTTATTCCATTATCCAAGGATTGGAAGCTATTAATTTCAACTGTTTGTGACGGATCTGTACGGTTCTTCACAAATCCTCTAAATATTCTTTCAAATTTTATTTATTTCAACCAATCTCCACCGGGAGCCAAAGCGTGATTTATGCAAATGAGATATTTTATATAAGTTCGGGTTTCGCGAGTTAATAAAGGAGGATGAAATGAAATGAGTAATAGTTGTAAAGTAAAGAAGTAGATTTTTAAAGTAAAGTGAATCGAAGCATCGGAAAATCAACCCGCAGTCGTTGACAAATTTAGTCTGTAGAAAAGCTACAAGAAAACCTGAAAAGCTGAAGATTGAATTCGTAAATTCAAGAGTATATATCAGCCGTTATCCGATCCATCCGGAATCACAGTATGTCACAAGACGGACCTGCTGAAAGATAAGAATCAGGTTAGTGACTTAGAAACTATAAATACGTGTACGTGTGTTAGTTGTAATTGTACGCGCTGATCTTTCGTGGATTCAGTTCAGATTCCGTAGTTCCGCTAATAGTTACCCCTTCTCATTCTCCACTGTGTTTTATTGTTCTTAAATTTGAATAGTGTGAATGTAACCTTCCTTGATTAAGAAGTATCAATAAATATTGTGATTTGTAAAGATATATTTTGAATTCGTTAAACCGCCTACACATCTAGATATGAGTAACACTAGACGAGGTGATGATAATCTTAGGGGAGGTTATGTTCCACGACATGTTTGCTTTAGAATTTAACCGAATATTGCAAGGAAAACGTTTAAGTCTCCGGGGTGTGCGCAGAGACATCTTAAGGCATAAGCCAGCTGGGCCCGGGCCCAGGGCCTCATCTTGTTCTCGAATCAGCCTTAAGGATTCGAATAATCTCAACGGCCAAATGTTTTTTTCCGGTTATACTCTCCGAAACACTGTGAATTTCGGATGATATGTCAACTGGCGGCTACTTTTGAGATCTATGAGGTAGGTCATCCATGTATAGACCTAGGTCTACCAACATACACCATCATTGCAGGTTCTGTTAAAAGATGGCAGTCGGTCGAGCCAGTTTGAGCGATTTTAAGTCATGTACATTTATTTGTTTCGGACTATTGCTTGTACACTTGACAACGTATGTTATGTACTGTAAGTTAAGTGTCATGTGTGGCCTACATTTGCGTAGCAACCATCGTATCAATGATATGGGGCTCCAACATGTGCAAGCAAAAAATCGTAAAAAATTAAGGGGTTCCTAACAAGAGCTCCCAAGGGATTTTTGATACTGTGCCCTCTTAGAACTAGCTACGCCAGAGGTTTAGGGCCTGCTTTTGCCTTTTGGCCCAGGGTGGGGGGTCCAAGACGTCCCTGGATGTCTGAAGTATGGTAATTGGCATGTACGCTTACAAATCAATATCCTCTTAGTGAACACCCCATACGCATATCTACTTTTACGTAATCGAATATTTACTTTTACGTGCAAGAACTTTGCATATTCACAGTTTTAATACATCAATGTGAACATGGGGGATTGCCGCCCATCTGGTATAGTGGTCAGTGAAGCTGATTGCGGTGTCGTTGGGACTGGGTTCGAATCCCGGAGAAGGCATGGATGTTTGTGTTGTAATCCTTTCTTCTGTCTGTGTTGTATGTCCCCATGTTATACATTGCGTGGTGCATGGGGTTTATAAATGTATAAAAAAAATGTGAACATGGTAAGATTCTGTTAGTGTTTCAAAACTCATGATGTACATTTCAGTAATGCCCTTTTCAGAAGGTTTTACGGTAATTGTAATGATGGTGGGTCTGTCCCATCCATCAGTGTACGAGAGTTAGAAGGAAGATAAGTCATAGTCAAAACATACACAATTTATTTACAAGTCTCAACAACCTAACAAACTTGAACAACCCAAGATTAGGAAATGCACCGTAAACTAATTAAAGGAGCAAGAGCTAGGAAGACGATTAAGTAAATTTAGTTATAAATTTAACAACTTACTCTAAGCCAACGCTAATTCAATTATCTCATTGACAAATCGTCAATCATAAATATTAAGCAGATAATCTCCCGAACACTTTCTGTCTAGCTTTCTATTACTTTACGTTAATCCTCACAGCTATCATTTAGCTTCTAACCTCTCTCTTATCGAACCCGAAAGCTAATACTTAAATGCACGACATAATTTACATAGACCACTTCTTCTTCTTCGGGAGGAAGTTTTCAATTGAATAATATTTAAAGAAAAGTTCTCCCCAAGAGGATTAACAGGAGGTATGCGGATAGACCCGTTACATTAACGATATAGAAATATGAGAATAATGTCAAGCTTTTTTACTAACAGTACCATATCTAAGGACAAAAATAATTGCATAAATCCCTGCTGCTAGCTTTTCTTTGGAAATAAATTAAGAATGAGTAGTAGTTATATTAACGTCGTACCATAAAGTAACACGAGGACTGTTGCCGAAGGACTTCGTAATTTTGAGCCGTGATCAAGGGACGAGGCTGACATTTGAGCTACCATTCCTTTCCTAAGCAACCACACCACTCCACCATTAGGACAACTATTTAACGAGAACCGTCCTCCTCTACAAGGGGGATCTTCAGTGACCCCAAGACTCATGCCTGCGATAGTTCAATCACGAGTTCGTGACCGTAATCACTGAGCTACCGTGAACAATAAGTTAGGAAATTATATTCTTAAGAAAAGAATGGCTCTATCCACAAATCTGTTAATTCAAATAATAGTAGCACTGTGGTTAGTTTGAGAAGATACACAAGACCATCGACTTTTAAACTCATCGGCACCTAAATGTAAACAGTGGTTTAATAACGTAAAAATAAATAAGTAAAATATACTTAAATATTTAACTCTTAGATTTACTAGCTTATAAATAAAAACATATTTTATTTATTTCTTCTCTTATAATTTATCAAGAGATAGTTGAATTGTATTTTTTTGCTTTTCTTGATAAAAGTTATTTTCTACAGCTTTTCGTAAATGAAATAAGACACTTTTCACTCGGGTTACATTTTTGCACGATATTCAGAGACATTTCATATTAAGACTACCCTAAAATTGTGAATTGTGCCAAAAATTGACAAATTGTTTTTATGATTTTATTTTATAGACCATCTTATTATCTTTATAAAAACACCACGCTTATTATTTTCCGTTCACTAGAACAAAAACTACAAGTGTTTTCGTAAAAGCAGATGCCATTACTTTAAGTAAGATGTCAAACTCTTTAAAACGCGTCTTACTCGAAATGTTTTTTTTTTTTTTTTTTTTTTTTTTTTTTTGAAAATGCTCAAACAAGGACAGTGATTGCTCAAAAACTTTTCAAAATAATTAATGGAAATTTTTTTTGTGTATGTTCTGTATAATATTGTAGAAGTGTTTTAACTTTCAGATATATCAATCACAGTTTTATTACAAAATTTACAGTAATTTACAAAATTACAATTTATATGTTAATATAATCACTGTTTTTTTTTAAGCAATTTCATATAATAACTAAGATAAAGTGCTCTAGGTTTTGTAAAAATTAAAATATCTCCTATCCTGAAGGTCATTTCAAAAATGAATAACATAGCAACACATCAGAATTGAAAATTTGTTTATAAACTTTTGATACAGAATGGGTCGTTTTTATGTTATTTTTTGTCAATTTTTACCCATTTTTTTCCAGTTTTAGTAAAAATAATTTCTTTCTATCTTCTTAATTTTAGCATATTTTTCTTACAATGTACAAACAAATCTAAAAACCACACACAAAAAAAAATCCAGTATCTCCACTTTTTTTTTTAAAAAAAAAAGTTGTCGGAAGTAGTCGGATAGCTTAATATGAAATTAACAAATAAAATTCTATAGTTGCGTTAGAAAACCGAGATTAAAATATTTGAAAAATTAAACCAGACATAAATATTATTTTTTCAAATAACTATCTTTTAACTGAGCAGATTTTCAATGACACTGAAAACGATGCATAGGGCTGAAGTTTTGAAAGATGTCAGATTTCATTTGATTTTTAATTAAGGGCGCATTTTGAAGTTGAAAGGGCTATCGGCAACGGACGTCGCAATTTGAACCTTGGTCAAGAGACAAAAAATCGATACCCTAAACTTATATTCCACTCTTAAAACTTAATTCTGGCTTAAATTTAGATTTTAAGATCAAATCTGTTGATAAATTGTTTCCTCTCCTTCATTGTAGGTGTTTTTTCCACAAATGCAAAAAGGTGCACTTTACATTAGAAAACTACAGACTCTCGATAATTCAAACCTTCGATAATACGAACCTCTTAATAATTCGAAGTATATGCTCAGTCCCTAGAAAAACTCTTGATATTTCGAGCTAAAACAATACTTTTTGGTACACTCAGTGTTTCGAAGTAAAATTTGTGGCCGGCCCAAATACAACATGTGATAATTCGAAGTAATCTAATAAAACTCTCGACAATTCAAACACTCACTATTATGTAGAGTCCTGTAGAAAATAAGTTGAAGCTTACATGTTTTGTGTTGTACTGTCTCTGCGTGCCTCCCTGTAACGTAGCTCCTTTGATGACCATCGGAGTTGACTCCGATAACTCTGGCGTGGCCGCTGTGGCCAAGTGGTCTAGGCATCGGATCATGGCTAGCGTGTCATGAGTTCGATCCCAGTACCACTAAAAGATCCGCCGTGTAGGGGAGCGATGCAAGTTAAATCTGTCGAGAGCTCAAACGTCCTCCCGTTGGTGTGGTAGTTAGGAGAGGGGGGTGCCAGCTCAGGTGTCGTCCGCGTCACTTGACCATGGTTCAAAATTACGCGAACCGTCGCCAAAAGCCCTCGTGTTGTTAATCAGTGCGACGTTAATATTCACTCACTCACACCCGATAACTCTGGCAGAAACTAAAGTGTCACTAAACAAACTACGCAACTTTTCCCTTCAAAATCATGTTGATGCGAACGTGTTTCAAGCTTCATTTATTCTAGAAAATTCTATTGACAAAGTTAGATTGATTGCCATAAAAAAAATAGATTTTTTTTTGTCAGAAAAAATTAATTATATGTACAGTATGTATTTATTCTCTTAATAGTTGTTTTCAATACATAAATGAATTCTTTTAATACATGAATTTTAACTTATGTTTAATTTTTATACTATATAAATATGTACATTTATAAATACTTTAAAATAATTTTATATATTGTGCAATTGTTGTTTTATTTTATAGTTTCCAATTTAAATGTGTTAGAAAAAAAATTTCTTTTCATGTATTTTGGGAGTTTTTTCCTACCCTCTTGATAATTCGAAGTTTTTCATTGGTCCCTTCAACTTCAAATTATCGAGAGTCTACTGTATTTAGTTTTGAAAGAGATTGTGCGTGTATAAAATTATCTAGTGGATCCTTAGACGATAGAATATTCACAATCTATTGGAAGTATACATATAAAGATAAAACGTTTTAATATTCTTTTATAATATTACCAATGAAAGTTTAAAAAGTGTTGCAAAATAAAGTTATTACATATAAATAAAATTTTCAGTTTTAATGAATAAGACGAGCTTCACACACAAACTCATGGAGAATGTGCATCTATTT
The DNA here is from genome assembly GCA_019973975.1 of Trichonephila clavata. NCBI lineage: Eukaryota > Metazoa > Arthropoda > Arachnida > Araneae > Nephilidae > Trichonephila > Trichonephila clavata. Next base: position 137,318 of record BMAO01017440.1, read on the forward strand.
TGCGTATATATTTATTTCTTCTCGATTTTTTTATTGACTCCTGGAATGCCTTGTAGAACCCCAAGGTTCCGCGGAACACAGTTTGAAGACCACTGACCTATACACACCCTGTAAGTTCGACGGTCTGGTAGCCAATCACCCTGTATATTTTGGAACCTCCAAATATAAGTAAACAAAGAATGTGCTGAAACATATACCGGGTAGAAATATTTATTCTCGATGTTTTTTTCCTAATTCGATTTAATACATTTTCTTTGAACAGCATGCATGCTTTATAATTCGGCATCTTTTAAGGGCAAGAAAATACTCATTATATTTCACCAATATAAATATACGAACCACATTTTCGCTGTCCAGTAATTGCAGATGAATAAGACTTCGTTTTTCGAAAATAAATAAACTAACTGCCAAAGCTTTGTGGTTCTTTCTAAAATGTAATTTTTAAGAGAACTTCGCAATATTTGTGGTTGCGGAAAATAAGCCTTGGAGAAACAGTTAAAGAAAAGAGAAATGTTTCTTTGGATTCTCACGAGCATTCGAAAAAAGTACTTCTAATATATTTTATAATATACAGTCACAGTTTGCATTCAACTTCATAGAATAATTATTCACCTTTTATTTATTTCTTATAAATATAACTAGCCATTACCCCCGTGTGTGTGTGGTTGTCTGGGTATTTCATAATAGTGTGTAAATATATATTGTGTGTGCTTTTAAGTTATTCATATCTATATTCTTCATTCAAAATATTCTTACAGCCCTCGTCACTTGATTTAAAAGGGACAGGAAGTGAATTTCTAAAACGAAAGTGTAATTATATTTTTGTCCCCCCCCCCGTATGCTCTATAGAGGACTAACCAATAAAACAAACAATTCAATTTTCTTAAAATAACAAAATTGTCGAAATATATATATTGGTATTTTAACATTTGCAGGCCTAGTACATTCCGCAGGAGCTGGAATAACTTTTTAGCTCGGCACCACTTATAGGCGCCCAGTTTTCTCGCCAGAGGGAGGCACCTCAGCTCTTGACGATGCGAACCTGTACTAGGATTTAATTTTGCCGAGAGCATCCAAACCAAACAGACACTCCAAGGATCTTTTACATGCCGTATAATCATACGACATGGCTGCTGTCGATTTTCTGCATCATGAAAATCCACCGACTTGGGCCGGGATCGAACCCGCACCTTTAGGTGCAGAACGCCAGCGACAAACTAACCACGCCACCCAACCGATTCATGACAAATTGATATCTTCTAAGAAATTCATATCTGTGTTGCTACTTTAGCTATTGCTCGATTTATATTAAGGTATCCGACTACCCTAAAATTGTGAATTTTGCCAAAAATTGACAAATTATTTTTATGATTTTATTTTTAGACCATCTTTTAAGCTTTACAAAAGTACCAAGTTTATTATTTTCCGTGTACTTTCCTACAAGTATTTTAGTAAAAGCAGATACCATTACTTTAAGCAAGATGTAATACTTTAAAACGCGTTTTACTCGAAGTGTAGTTTTTTGAAAATGCTCAAACGGGGCCAGCGATTGCTCAAAAAGTTTTGAAAATAATTGACTGAAATTTTTTTCCAGATTTATCAATCACTGTTTTATTACAAAATTTACAGTCCCTTATGTTAATATAATAACTGTTTTTTTTTATCTTAAGCAATTTCATATAATAACTAAGATAAAGTGCTCTGGTTTTTGTAAAAATTAAAATATCTCTTATGCTGAAGGTCATTTCAAAAATGGCAACACAACAGAATTGAAAATTTGTTTATAAACTTTTGGTACAGAATGGGTAGCGTTTATGTTATTTTTTGTAAATTTTTACCCATTTTAGTATTAATAATTTCTTTTTCTCTTCTTAATTTTAGCATATTTTTCTTAAAATGTTCTAAACAAATCTAAAAATAACAACAACAACAACAAAAAAATCCCCATATCTCCATTTATTTAAAAAAAAAAAAGTTGTCGCAAGTAGTCAGATATCTTAATATTGTAACTTGCGGTGTATAATCATGGCTACCGAATACGTGTTAATGGATCACAATGTACTGGCTTTTTCTTCCTTTTAAAGCTTTTAAAGAATTGTTATTTTGTTTTTAAAAAAAACTATACCCTTGAATACTTTTAATTAAAGTAATTAAATACTATATATGCAACCGATTTTTGTGTGAAAAGGGTATAATTTATCCCTTTGTCATGCGGAGTTATTTATTGTTTTTATTTTTATAGCACTTGGTGCAAAATTGGTACGCAGGTACAAATAAATAATCATTTCATTCATAACTTTATGAATGTATCACTAGAATTTTCTCCGAATTGAGTTCGTAGATACACATCAGCACTTCCGATAACTCGATAAAACTAGTCTCAGGAAACGGAAGAAATAAGAAAATAAACAAATGTTTAAAAAACCTTATTTTGTGATTCATATTTGTGGACGCCCAGTGCCTTTAGGAGATTCACTTCCGTTCCGGGTCATTTCCGTTCGACACCTATCCACAGTCATTCTGGTGTGTTCTATGAAATGTAATATTATCAGAGGGTTATTCATTTCCCCCCCAGAAAAAATGATGTCAGATTTTATATATGTCTGTCTCTCTTCATTGAAATAATGTTACTTTTTCAAGAAATTCACTGTTCGAAAAGAAAAAGGGTTAAAAAATGGCTTACATTTCTTTAAATGTGGTTACTACTTGAAATCGATTCTTTTTCCTGTTGGTTACACTTCCACCATAGGAAAATAATTTTTTAAAAATTAAATTGCTTATGATAATGAATGGTTAATATTTACAATTTAGAAAAAATCCACGCAATCTATACGAGCAAAAAGAAATGGAAATAAGCAAACGATTTTTAAACAAGAAGAGTTTAAATGATTCCTTATTGACTTTTTATTATTTTTATTAATGCAACTTAAGCAAAATGATGTAGTAATCTTCGGCACAATGAATCGTTTCAAAAATTAGTTTTTTTTAAAGGATAGTGATTTGAATATGTTCGAAGGTCAACTTATTCACGCATGCTAAATTAATTAAATGTTGTGAAAGAAAAGTCTGTTCTATAGCATTGAATTCTTAGTTCGCGATTGCAACTATTTCTCTTAAAATGACTTGTTGAACAAAAAAATAATAAATAAATAAACAAATAAATGGTTCTTAAGTTGTGTCTTCAGTATATATGAGTTCTTAGAAAACTTTAAGAAAATTTCCAAGTGAAATTATTACTTGGTAATTTTGCCATTTAAAACAAGGGCATTTGCAACAATCTGAATAATTACACGATAAGCGACGCGAATACATTACAACCACTTTTACAAATGTTAATCCTTATAACAAATATTAATTTTTCAAAATTAGTTAATAATTATTTTAAATCCGCTGAAATTATTTAAATTCTTAATTTTGAATAGTTGGTGATGAAATCAATTTTATTTCGTAATAAATAATATTTTTAATCAAAATATTCTAGAGAAATATTTCCAAAAACTATCTTAATACATTTTCCTAAAGTCCTCTATAGTATTTGTGTTACATTATAAGTGAAAATTTCTAAAAAATAAGTATAAAAAACACTCATTGCAATATATTACCTTTAATAAAATCGAAATTTATTAATTTTTACAGAAAGTTATACGATGGGAAATTAATTTCGAATTTCGTTAAAAATTATTCTTTGATATATAAGTAAAAAAGCTGAGTGATAGCATATTGCGCTTCCAGACCACAGGTTCAGGGTTCAAACACCGGGTTGGGTACGGTCGACTCGGCCTTTCATCCCTTCAATGGGTCGATCAATAAGTATCGAGCTTGGTTTGGAAACTAAACACTGGGGGTTTTGCGTCAAACTGACCACCTGACCGGATATCTGCTCATTCACCTCTGTACCTAAGGTCAGGAAAATTGAGATGGGCACAGTAGGCCTTGGCCCTCATGGGTTGTTGTGTGACTGAGTTTAGTTTTATATTAGAAAAATTAAATATTTATGTATATATACTTTTTTAAATAATAAACATATTTATGTATTTTTATTATATTCATTGAAGTAATCCAAAAACGTTGATATTATTGAAAGAATTCCTTGTTCAAAACATTCACATTATTCGGTATGTGTTATTTTTTTTTTATCTTCCCAAAGACTTGTTCATAAAAATTAAACATTTTATATATATGGGAGAAAATCGACTCACTTACTGATCATGATATCTTCGAGAATCTCTAGACCATGATAACTATTAGACATATAGGCTTTAAGTTTGACAGGCATGTTTCTTTTGTTGAGTACAGATCCGCTAAGAATGCGGGGTTGCGGAAATCGTATCCCACAGCAGCATGGAAGATAGTGCTTATTTTATTAGTTTTGGAAAATACTCATATGTATTGACTGGCATATGAATCTTGGAAATAACAGATTATTCAGCTATATTTATTTATTTGACTTCAATATTTTATTTGCTGAATCGTTCTTTCTTCGGAGTGTAATTTGTAATTCACTTTTAATTATCCAAAGTATTAATTAAATTTTGACCTCATAAATTTTTCCAATCCTATCTCGATTGTTATATTTTGCGAAAAGAACGAGTATACCTGCTTTATAATTACTGCTTATAAACTTAATTAATTAATTAATTAGTTATAATAAATTAATTATTTCACACAGCAGCCTTAAAGTAATTGAGCCATCTTAACAACACACATATTCTCGCATTTATATTCACGTTTCTTATATATAGGTTAAAAAAAAAACAACACTGCAGTTACTTATCTTTTTGAAAACTGGAAGCGAAACATTCGTCATGTTATTTAATCATCAATCACTCATAACATGTCACAAAATTCCAATAATATGTATCGATATAACGAAAACAGAACTTGAGAAAAGGTCCAAATGAAAGATTTTGAGTAAACCAAAGAATGCTTCGTATCAAATGTCATTCACTCTGAAAGGCGACAAAAATCAAACTAAAGGTTAGATCCTGTGATTAAATCCATGGGATTATGGAAATAATTCAGCCGATTAAGACCATTTGTAAGCGATGAAGCCTTTCTAAAGGAAGTGGTTGAAACTAATTTATTCACACATTTCAAGAGGTGGTGACCGGGGTAAAAGACCTAAGAGTCTGACGATTAATATTTACGGACAGAGAAAGATAAAGGTTTGTATTTTAGAATATATTATCTCATTGGTATTAAGAATAAACCAAAAACCAAAATAACATTAATTAATAAATTTGTAAATCATGTGAAAAAAATCGTTTACCTTTTCATTTTTTTAAAATTAGAAATCGATATTCTAATTGAAAGACTGTCGTTTAAAATCTTTTACAGCAATTTACAGACTATGTATTTATGATATAGAACTTTTAAAATTAAATATTTCGTGATTTAAATATTATTTTGCATGTTTCTTAAGTAAGGGTATTGAAAAAGTTAAATTAACAAAATGGCAGTATATTAATCATTTACATAAGAACAGCACTGGTAAATTAAAATATTTTATAATGTATCAGATATGTTTTTATTTGATTTATCATTAACTAGAACATAGATATTAACTGACTTTTACATTAACTATTTGTTATATTTTATGCCATGTTATGATGTATTCAAAATTAACATCTATACATTGAAAAATTTATTTACTCGATTAAATGAATTTGAATAAGAACACAACACGATTCCTTGATAAATAACTATAAAAATAAATTCTAACAGCATAAAAATGCTGATTCCATGAAACTAATTCCTATAAAGAGATAAATTTTAATTTTGAATCGCTCTACGTTCATTTTAACTTTCAATTAATTCTAATATATATTCTTAATCTCTTTAAAACGAAAGTTTAAGAATACTTTACTTCTAACAATCCTTTTTCAGCAAATGTGTTTAAAAAATATCCGACCTTTATTCATAAATAACAGTTATATATCCAGAAATAACTGACTTAACTATAATCATCAAAGTAGTCCCGATGCCGCGGTAGCCTAGTGGTCATGATCGCGAGATCTTGGCCAGTGTTTCAAGAGTCCGAGCTCTTTTGCCACTGAAGACCTGCCGTGCAGAAAAGTTGATGCACGTGAAGTCTGACGAGGCCCAAAGTCCTCCCGTTGGAGTGGTGTAAAAGCTCGGAGAGGAGGGAGGAAAGTCAAGAAAAAGGAAACCTTCTGAACTGTCGGGGTTCCATCTACCCGCAAAAAGAGCAACTAAAAACTCATCAGACTTACTTGATGCAGCTAACTCCCCAGTCTTACCTGGCGCTGCAAAACAAATTCGCTAGACTCACTTGGCGCAGCAAAACAAACCAGACTCATTTGACCCAACTCCTCCAATTACAGCAACAACTGCTCACGCAACACGCTCGCCGTAACAACTATAGCGTTCGTTCACCTATCCACTGACTCACTGGTGTGTGTGGGGGGTGTAGCAGTATCATCTTTTTTAGCCAGTAACAATCTCCGGAAGAAGGTGATAATTTTGGGTATAGTGGTTGTTACTCAGTTTCGGGATCCAAAGGTCCTGGGTTCTGTCCTTCCGGATAAGCGAGCCACTTCCCTATCATATGAAATGGCTCTCACATTTGGGAGACTTGTCGTGTCTGGAAAGGCTTAGTTGCCAATATGCAATCAATTAAAAAAAAGGGAGGAAATGTACTGAATCTACGCTGTTTGTCTACTCGTGTTTGAATACACTTCGGATATGATTATTTTCATTTATGTTTTAATTAATTCTCTTGCGTATTCATATCTGATTTCATCCAAATTTCGATTCAATTAGTTGCAAAGAATTTTATTTTTAATTTTTGGGACTAAATTTCTGAACAAATTTGATAATTAGAAAACGATTAAGTTGTCAAAATGCTACCAAAATTTTTCTTTTAGTATTATTTTAAAAGGCAAGTTAGGTAATATTTCATGAAATAATTTTCAATGTGCAATTCACGCAGGCGAATAGCATTGTTATATTCCATTACAGTGTGATTCGGTAACCTTTTTGTTTAGAAGCAGGGTTACATTATAAAAACACGCGTAGACGAAAGCGCAGAGGGGTGATAAAAATTAAAAATTTGTTAAGCAACGAATTTAGTTATCGAGAAGCGCGATCATTTTACTTTTAGAAAATAAATTACAGTTTTTAAAAATTCTAAAAAACACCCTTTTATAGTTAATAGGGTTTGCAGCCCGGAATCCCGAAATCCGGTGGTTTTTTTCAAATCCTGGGATTAAAATAACTAATCCCGGGATTTAATTTTTTTTTGTCTGAATTACAATTTGAAATTTTTTTCCAAAGTATTGTGAATCTGGTATTACATTTAATGTATCTTATTTACCTTTTTGTACTGTATGTGTTTAATGTCAGTTTTCTTAAGTGTTGAACCTTGAAGGGTTCGAAGTGGGTGTCTATGTTAAACCCTTGATATTTGATACGTTTTCTCTTACTTTCTTCTATAACTTTCTCCCCATCGCAAGTGGGGTCAGAAAACGGTCATTTCTTCCAACCTTTAGAATGTCCGGTGTCAACTAACTTGGACAGAGGCAATTAGAATTTTTGGAAGATATCTAGTAGGTTTTGAGCCACGGGATCCCGGTGTTTTTTTCCAATCCTGAAATCCCGGGATTAAAATAAAAAATACCGGAATTAAATTTTGTCTAAGTTATATTTAAAAAAATTTTCCTCATAAAAATTTCTAAGAATTTTAATTCTTTAAAAATGTATATTTTGTTTATGAAATATGTACGTAGAATTTTTTTGTGCAATTATAAAAGCTACAGTTAAAAAAATATATGCAAAGCTCTCATTTCTCGTATGGGAGAACGTCGCACATATCTAAGTGGCTCACTGCAATGCTTACACAATAATAGAAGATCTCAAGAATAGATTTCATCACATTTCCTTCTTCAATTAAATGCCTTTAATTAATAGCGGACCTGCTTGGAAGACTTGAGACACTTCAAATCTCATTGCATTACTAACAGTTCATGCAACTGGATCTTCAATTTCAAAATGAGATAACACTTGAAATTGATTCACTTTCTGATTCAATACCTCGATCAATTTATACATACAAAACCAATAAGTGTAGCAAGAAGAACTAAATAGAGTTTATCAAAGAGGTATGTGCACCAATGCAGTCTATTAGATTTGAGACACTGTCATCAAAAATTCAAAAAGGAATGTTTCTTTTTGAAAATGGAGGGAGACGTGGCGACTACCTGAAAAGAACATACTCCTATTTAATGACGATAATACCTATTAGTAAAGAATCAGAACGTGCATTTTCTTCCGCAGGACAATTTGTAACAAAATAAGAAGCCGTTTCAGCGAGGAAACGCTGGACGAGCTATGTTTTTATAAGCTTATTTACAGAAACACAAGAAATGAAGAAATGCTTTTTTTTAAAAAATTTCATTATGTACTATTTTATTTGTTTCATTAAAATAATATAAATTAATCTTTAATTATAATTTCAATTTTATTATGCAATTTCAACTATGCTAATACGTAAGTATTTTTAATAAATAGCTCAATCCTAATCCCGGGATTTGGATAATGTAATCCCGAAATCCCGGGATTGAAAAATATGACACGGATTGTAAACCCTAATATTTGATCGAACTAGTTGTAACGTAATCTTTTAGTTTCCAAATCTGTAAATGGGATCTGGAATTAGTCGCCAGATGCAGGATGGGATCTGAAAATGGGAAATCGTTAATCTTATGATCCTGACCAGGATAATGGAACAAAATTATTAATTATTGTTTTTTAGGATTGCTATATCGAACCAAAAATTCAAGTATCGGTATCGTTAGATCTCAATACCGGGATACCGGTTTAATACCGAAAGTAGAAATTTTAGAAAAAGAAAGAAAACACAGGTGTTTTGTTTTATTTGCCAGTTATATTAGAGAATGTAAGTATCACAAAAAAATAATTATAATAGTGGATGGAGTTCCGCTTGTACTTTTTCCATTCATTTCAATAACTCTTGAACATTTTCTTTACATTGTGCAACTATATTTCTTTTCATTATATAAATAATTAAACCAAACCGAAGCATTATCAACTGATTTTTATGTTCTTTAAAGTTATTCTCATTCATTATTATAAGATATTATATACTCATATTATTTTTTATGAATATATATCTATACAAATAAATAAAATTGAAGTGTCTGTTTGTATTTCAAATTAGCAGCTTTTTACTAAATGC
>BMAO01017441.1:0-20008 GCA_019973975.1 Trichonephila clavata
TTGATAGTTTTTCAGTGCCTCAGGTATAATCTCGTCTCTGAAAAGGAGGGGGTTGGGATTATCGTAAATTAGCCTCATTTCTTGCCACCATCACACCGCATTATGTGCGTTTAAAGTGTCGTATTCTGAGAAAAGGGTTGTATAATTGCGCATCATAGAATAGCGGATAGAATATGATTTTACTTTTTTTCCCCAAGTCAAAAATGACCCTTTTTTTCTCTCCTCAGATAGCCCCATGAGGTTTATTATTTCCACAAGTGTTCAAATATTTTAAATTGCTACTCCCATGATTAATATTTTTCGTCCCCCTCCCCTTCTTCTCCCGGAGTCATTTTCTAACGTTTTTAAATCACGTGTGCTGAAGTTAATTAAAGAAGACAACGGTTTTCCTTTTAATTTTTTCAGAATAATGAATTTCGATGTTGTTTTTATTTTTTAATGCAAATGATATTTATAGTGCATGTTTGAAAGAATAACCTCTTGAAATTGTTATACGATAAATATTGCATGATTGATATATTAATAATGATTTATGTAAATGTAAAGTGCAAATTGTTATTCTCTAATTTTATTTTAGATCCTGTTGGGTCAAGAAAAACATTTTGTGCGAATTTTTCTTTTTTTTTTGGTAAGTAATTTCGTAACTAAACCTATTACTTCTTGAAAGTATAATAAAATATTTGTAATACAAACTAAAATCTTGATTTGCTTATAACCCTATTTTTCATCGTTATACGAAAGAAAGTTAAGAATTCAATTATTCCTAGTTTAAACAAACAAATAAATTCATTTATAACTATTATTTTAAAATATTTATTACTCAATTGAAAGTTATTATTCATATTATTGTGTGTTAAATAATACTTTTTTATAAAGTAATATTCATAATAATTAAATATATTTATTACTCAATTGAAAGTTATTTATATTATTGTTAAATAATACTTTCTTATAAAATAATATTCATAATAATTAAACATATTTATTACTAAATAATATTTATTATTGTTAATAGATATTAAATAATTATTATTATTTATTAAATAAATATTTAACAAAATATTATAGTGTGTGTGTGTGTGTCAGAGTGTAAAAATACAACATATTGAAACAAAAATTTAAAAAAAAAAAAAAGATTTTCTCATAAAATTAAAATTAATACTGTCTTAAGAATTTGGTGCTAAATTGATTTGTTTACTGGCATGGATTAAAACTGACTTCTAAATTTCCTAATAATAATTTTATAATATAACTAATTTCAAACTTTAACTCTCTTTCAGCTTTAATACATTTCTACAAATTACCTAATTGTAAAATGATATAAAAACAAAGCATAGAAATAATCAATTATACGTCAGAAAATATTAGTCCTTCAATTTTAAACATCAAGCATAAAAGTTTCAAAAAATACTTAAATTAAAACTTAAATTGCACATTTTTTTAAAAAAAATTTAGGGTTAACATGGTAAATTAATAACAATTAATTACAATAGATTACATAAAATCATTTTTCTAAAATGTCTTCGTGTTAACAACCCTATTGCATTTTATTTCGTTTTTTTTTTCAATGCAACTTTTCGTAAACTGCCCTGTTACACATAAAGTACAACAAAAACGAAATCTTTTTAAATTGGTCACCTGTTTAAAGGTAAGTTCAAACTAGATTTTTTTTTTTTAAAAAAATTACATTGTATAATATTTTATATATATGCTAATAAGAATCATTAATATAACGCTCAAGAACCGTAGAGTTCAAACACATAATATTTGGAATTTTTCATAAGGCAACAATTTCTTTTGGAATTATACGCTTTGCATACATATTGAAGAAAATTCCATAAACGCCAGACAATCGCACCCATCTCCGTCCTAACCCCTAAAGCACCTCAATTCATCACTCCCCCTAACTGTACTCTCTCTTATACACACAAACCAACCAATTACAAAATAAGAGAACGATCGTCCAATGTATCAAGTTGTAGCAAAAAAGTTAAATAACTTATTACCGGTGACAAATGGGAATAGACTTTGAATTAACATTTTATTTACAGTCAAGTTGTTTTCGCTCTCTGCGACCGTTGGGTCGGCACTCCCTGTGACACTCGCAGTTACTCATTTTAGACTTCCGAAGAAACGGGCCCGGTTCCAAAAGAGGCCCCTTTTTTGCTAGGCAAGCGGGATGCTTTTGCCCCGTTGGGGGAAAACACGCCACACCAGTCAAATATAGACGGGCTTAACATTTATTCCATCTCTTTCTCTCCGCGCGGGACAAGGTAGCATACACCGGGAACTGTAGGTATGTCGGAATTATAAATAAACCCTAAATCATTCTTGGAGGGGGGCCATTACATTAGGGGATTAGGAGAGATGAGTGTTTTCAAATGTTTTGGGTCCATATACCAAAGGTAACCAAGAACATAGACCTGAAAAATGCAATGCATTGGTTATTTTAATTAACCCACCAAACTTTAAAATCTCACCAGTGATTGACTTACTCAGTTGACTCGGTTCGTTTGCGACTCCAGGCAGCAGGGGTCGGCCACATTTTAGCTGTGGCGAGCCTAACCAATAGGATTCGGAGTGTCACACAGTAGGATACTTTTCAAACAATTCGAGTCCCACAGTAATGCATGCAGAGTTAGAGAATAGAAGTCAATAATGTAGATATTTACAGTTTTATTATGTATTAATTTTGCTTCATTTAAAGATAGTTTTACTGCACGTGATATATTCAGTCACGTGTTCTCTATTGATATCAAAGCTGCCTTTAGTCTTATACGTTTTATTCTACTAGTAAAATTTAGATACAATTTCAAATTGGATAATTTAGTAAAGATGTTCAAGTATTAAGATTCTACAAAAATTTTTCGACATAAAAAAAAATAAAATCTGATACTATGCGTTTACCTTAAAATCAAGTGTATTTCGTTTACCTTTGCGCATTACTACTGTTGAGAACTATGAACTTTGTTTAAGAAAGTTTCATCAAAAAGCAAAATTTGGTAACAGTGAAGTGCATGAACTGATTGACTTTAAACATGTGATTGCTTTTATCATGTGACGTCATAGTCACATGAATTTACTAGCCGATTTGTTGGTTGGAAACACGTGATTTTGGTTTTCCTGTGACTATGAGGTCATTTGAATTTCGACCATTGCGATGTGTATACTTGAGACTTTTACATGTATCTTGAAAGAAATGGTAAGGGTACTTAAAACAAACGAGACAAAATATGATCTCTTATATAATTAAAAAAAATAATATCTATTGCAGATGTATGTTATACAAGGTTTGAAGTTACAGCTAAAAGACACATTAGAAGATCATAGCTGAGTAAAAGTTAGAAAATCATTAACTTAAAATTACATTCAAATGTTTGTTACAGAATAACTTTTAGTGATGAAGAGTTCCGTTAAGTGGCTTAGAAGCAAATAAACTCGATTCGTGTGATTCTCCGTTTTAGAATTCTGAACTATCCAGCTATTCTTTACATTAAAAAAATAATTAAGTATAGAAAATCCCTATTCATTTGCAAATTAATTTATTTGGTAAATCAGTTCCCTTGCGGCTAGAAGGAGAAACGCGCCAGTACCAGTTCCTCCTAGAGGTTGTTACAAATTCTGTTTCGAATCAACCGTTAATCGAGAGGCACGTCAAAAAGAAAACGAAATAAAAGGATCTAAGTTCAAAATATTTGGCCCTCTGCTAATCCTGTTACGCAGGTCAGATCTCCATCAGGCGTCAGCCTCAGTAGCTCAAAATATCCGGTTACCAGCGCGTGATGTCATCACCCTGCAGACGATTTTTGGAGGGTATTTTTGTTGGTGCTCCTTCCTGTAGGAGCACACGTACATTACTCAGTGTCAGGGAGCTTCGTGCTTCATCACAGGAGGGCAAGACTCCTGGCATTTGTCATGCTAGGGAAATCTTAATTGCACTGTATGACAGGTGACGTGGTTCGTGGACGTAAAATGCAAATTCATAAGAAAGAAACACGATCCAAAAGAGAATTCTGTAATTCTTTACAACAACTGAAATGCACATTAGCATCTGTCACCTGTAGAATTGTTAGAAAAGAAACTGGGAAGTAAAAAAAATGCCATAAAGTAGATGCAAGTACACTGGTGTACGAAATTAAGAGAATTTGCTTGTTTTATCGAATTGCATGAAAAGAACTGAACTGAATGAAAAACCACTGTTTCTAGATAAAAATGCAAATCTTGTACAGCAAATACTTAATCGTACGCGTGTGTGTAGGCGGAGCCACCAGAAAAACAGGCTTTATAAGTTCGTGTAAGTTTAGACGTGTTTCGTTCGCCAACCCGTGTATCAAGTGTGACTGGTTCAAAAAGACTTCACGAGAGAGGGTTGTTTACCAGAAGACCTACTGCTTGCGTCCCGCTCACGACTACGAACAGGTGAGTCCGTTTAGCATTGTGCGTACAGCATATCTATTGAAGTATGGATCAATGGGCGACCGTTCTGTTCACCGATAAGTCCCGTTTCAGCCTAAACACCGATTCTCGCCGTACGTTCATATGGAGAGAACCACAGATCCACTACCTACCCTCCAATGTCCGAGAAATCGACAATTATAGTGGAGGAAGTTTAATGGTTTGGGCAGGCATCATGTTGGATGACCGTACACCTCTCCATGTCTTTGAAAGAGGCTCTGTGACTGATGTAAGGTATAGGGATGAAGTCATGGAACCCTATGTTCGCTTTTTCAGGGGTACAAGGGGCCCTGAGTTCATTTTAATGGACGATAACGCGAGGCTCCATAGAGCTCTTCTGGTCGACGAATTTCTAGAGAGTGAGGATATTCACCGTATGGATTGGCCAGCCAGTCTCCAGACCTTAACCCTATAGAGCATGTCTGGGAGACTCTGGGATGGGCAATTGCAACTCGTACCCCCTCCGAGAACCATCCAGGAAATGAAAACAGCGGTGCTGAACGAGTGGGACCAATTGCCACAAGAACTGATGAACTGCTCTATTTTAAGCATGACATCACGCGGCGAGGCCTGTAAGAGGGGACCATACCCCCTATTAACCCATTTCTTTTGTTTATTCTGCAACCGCTGTTTTTACCTTCCAACTCCAACGAGTGTTACTCTCGATCATGCATGTGTATTGCAATTGTTGAGTGGTTATTTGTTTTATATTGTATCAATGCATGTACATATCAAATTTTATTAAAATCAGCCCAGTAGTTCTAGAGATAATCGATCATGTCTGAAAATTCTCTTAATTTCTTACACCAATGTACTTGAATATAAAAAGATGCTTAGTCAAGGCTTAAGACAAACACTTCGAAGAGAAGAAAAATTCTTCTATATTTATAATACAGATAAGAAATCCAATTACAATACAATTTCTTGGCCTTTTTTTTTTATCACAAATAAACAGCGCTGTTAAAAATTAAAAACCCCGCTATTGTGCGTTTGGAAATTTAATATGTCACCTTTCCGTTTGATCTTAAAACACCAATTTTTCTTTTAAAAATCTAGCATTAGCAATGAATTTGAACAGCAAGGAATAACAAGCTCTATGAATAAATTCAATTTAATTTAAACATAGGGCATAATGGTAAAATCCAGTCATCATAACTGATTACTTTAAAATCAATGGGGATTTCCTCCAATTGATTAAAATGAATCTTTCCCTGGGAGTTTCAAGCCTTAATTTGCAAGCAAAGGTCCCCTAGGTTTAATAATATATGTACTGTTTCATAATAATGCAATATCAAGTTAATATTATTCTCCGAAATTAAATTTTTTTATTCGCAGATTTTAACAAAATAAATACTTCTGTATTATGACTATTTTCTTCATTTAAATATCAGTTATTTTATCATTATCAGTTATTATTTACAAGTATTAAATTGTCATATCAGTTTATATAGAATTATTATAGAATTATATATTATTATAGTTAATTATTATAGAATATATATATATATATATATATCTATATCCTTTCCCGATTTTCTTTAAAAGTATTTCTGCATTTTATTTATTATTTATTTAAAAACAAAAGTTATGAAAAACTATATCGAATATTAAATTCATGGAGGAAATTGGGTTTATTACTTATAATATAATTCTTCTTTATTATCAATCAATTGATGAGCTATAATATTTCATGCGTAATCAGGAATTCAAGATAGGATCGAAATGGAATTTAAATTATTAAATTATTACTGAGGTTGTCATGTATTAATCTCGAGAACAGTTTCTTTGTCACTTGACTTTCTTCTTGGCATATTTTGTGATCAAGCGATTTTTCCACTTAAAATATTTGCGTAAGAAGTAGACTCGGCGCAAAAAGCAGCGAAAGGTCTCCTTACAAAGAAAATTCAATAGTAATGGATTGTCGTCGATGTTTGACATATGAAATACCGCATTAATTTGAATCTAAGCTGCTCCCAAAATTCTCGAGGTTTTTCTAAAAAATAGCCTAAAATGGATATTTGATATTTGTGGGAAATAAAAAATTAACCGAAAACTTATAAGAAGTGAAGTTATTTTGCCGGTATTTTAAAAGCAATTAACATACATTCATGAATTTGTAATTTCTCTAACCCTCAGAATTATGTTCAAATTCCCCCCATCCAACGAGATTTTCCGCCTTCGATTCAAAGCTGCTCTCAATTTTTAGTAGCATTAACATTGGGGGGAAGTAGTGCGACTTATATAGATTCGAAAAATACGGTACATTGTTTAAATAAATTATTAAGATTCATTTTTCAAAGTTATATTGCAAGAATTTGATTTTTAAAACCATTCCTTGGTAGTTAAAACTATTCTTTACTTATAATTCTTTTTTTTTGAAGTAAAACATTTTGTTCTTTTCAAACAATCATTGAATGGCCAACCGATTGTGTTCATCATTTAGAAAACCTATCTTCATTTTTAAAAAAAAATATTAAAAAAAGCATTACAAGATGATTTTCTAGAGCAACAAAAGAATAAATTTTCAATACATAGTCCCTCTTGACCTTGCAGCGGTAAAAATATTCATCCAAATATGTTCATTCCACTACATTAACTCTCCGTGGAGACCACCAACTAACAAAGCGACCTCCTGTGGGAAAAAAACGGCTCTCCGAGTGGAAAGCGAGACGAAGACAAACCCATCCCTCGGACTGCTGACAGGGCACTTGGCCCTCCGGTTTCGAGATAGCCCTACTTATCGCGACACGCGCCATTCCCAGGTAAAGCAGTAATGAATAGTCACTGGCCAAGAAAAGCAAACAAAGAAGAGGAGAGTTGCGGTCTCTGCGACCGTCAGGAAGTGTTATCGTGGGCGTCGATAAAAATGGAGCCTGGGCTTAGCGCCCCTCGATTAAGTTGTCAGCCTAGCAGAGTCATTATTTCTCTTATCTGGAAGGCAAGCCCTGGAGGAAGTTGGGGTCGCGTGCTTCTATTTCGGGCTTCGAGTGGGCGAGATTGGTCTTGTTGCGTCCCCTCTCGTGATTTCTTTTAGGTTCTTAATACTCCCCCCCCCCCACCTACATTTTTTCGAGAAGCATTGCTTTAAAATGAATCTCGTTGATGGTGGGGGATTGGTTAAGGTGCCCCCCCCATCTAGTTCTTTTTGTAGGATTCAACTGTTTGTATTTGAGCAATGATACATTCAGAAATGAGAGCATAGACGTTAGTTATTTAGATTATGCGATATTGTATTTGAGTCGTGCTGGTGATTTTGAAAAGAGGGGAAAAATTCATCTTTAGCCTGCGGAATTGTTGTAGAATGCTTTACATTATTTGATGATTTAGCAGGGGGGAGGGGGGACTAAGGAAACTACTAAAACATTTAAATTATAATTCTCAATAAAATTCCTTGTGTGTGTTTATACAATGGTACAGAAGATTTTTTTTATATAATACACATTCATTGCTTTAAAGGAAATAATTGTCCATGCACTTAATTTGTAATATATATTATCATGGATATAAAATCATATTGAACAAATTGTTAACATGCATGCAATAGTAAATGTAAAAAATATAGTAGCTGAAGACAATAGGCTAAATTCATAATTGTCACATGTTCTCTATTAAATTCAAAACTGACAACAGACTTCGACCTGTAATATTAAGATAAAATTTCAATTCTGATAGTTTGTCAATATGTTTAAATACTAAGATTCTTTAAAAAGTTTTCAAAATTAAAAAAAAACAACATTTTAATATTATAAGCGTATTTTTAAATCAAGAGTATTTTGTTTATCGATGTGCGTAGCTATTGTTGACAGATATTTGTACCTTTTAAAAGAAAGCATGAACTGATTGCTGGAAACTCCTTATTGTAGTTATCACGTGACTATGACGTCACATGAATTTAGCCTATTGGATGCTCATTATTAATTTATATTGTTTACTTCTCGGTTTAAAGTATTTTTCAAAAGAGAAACGTATTTAATTTTATAAATATTGAAAAAAAAAATGAATTATTGAATTAGTCATCTTTCATGCTTCAGGAAACATTTAAACGAAAATAACCTTTCAAATATTAAGTATTGTAACAATGTAGAATTTTTAAAATACTTTTTTAAATTTTAATCTTTGGCTATTAGTAGCTATTTATCTAAAATACAGGGTTAAAATATTAGATCGTTCGGAGCAAACATATTAAATATATTTTGCGCAATATTCAAAACTATTAGCGAAGAAATAATTTCCCTTTTATAATTTAAATAATGAAAAATAATAGTTTTTTAAATATAAAACTTCTACTTCAGTTACTTGAATAAATCTGATTTGAGTGGGTCTGAGTAATACAAATAATCAGTTATTTCATACTGTTTCAAAACACTGTTTATTAAGAATAAGATAGGGTTCTTAATCTATGTTCCTTAACTCAACTCAATTTAAAAAAAGCAACATCAATAACCCCTGCATATTCGCACAATTAAAAAAATATAAATTAAGTCTTTGACGGATCTATACGCGCCCTTCCATAAACCTCTGGGGAATTCTTTTGGGTCAGCATTTTCAACCAACCTTCTCCGAAAAGACAGAAAGCGTGATATGCAAATTAAGTTTAATATGTGTATTCTTTATTCGCGAGGTTGAGAGATAGATTAGAAGTGAAGAAATTGGCAGTGAAACGTATACGTAAACAGTGTAAAATCAGAAATGGGAATATTAAGAAAGTGGTTAGAATAACTCTATTGGGGAAGTGTTAAAGCAACTCAAAACAATTAGAAGACTGCAAGAGTTCAGGCACTGTGATCTTAAATCAAGTCGATGTTTATTAAGTTAAACTAATAGTGCGGTCATTAAACATGAAAGCTCCGTATAAACAGTGGTGGGGATTAAGGAGGTGTCGGACCTGGCGGCCGCCAGGGGCCCCACGCTTGATAAGTGCAAGGGCCAGCGACAAACCAACCACGCCACTTTGGAACAAGAAATGAAAAGAAAACAAAGATACAGTGAAACCCTCTCTAGAAATGTATCGAGATCCAAGAGAAATCCTAATGTAGAAAAACATTTGAAAATATTTTTAACGATATCGAATGCCTCGGGTGAATGATCTTTTTTAGTTTTAAAACGTGATAAAAATCATTGAAGAAGTACTAAGGGAGAAAAGACAAATTGAAACAACAGAACCATATTATATACAGAATAAAATGTTTTGGACAAAATAGGTGTGGTAAAAATAATTTATGAATTTGCCAAAGAGAAATCAAACTGTATAGCAAAACTGTAAGCTCTTAAGTAAGGTTTTTAATTTTTCTTATATACAGTAATGATTTTCTTTAGCCGATGAGTTTTTTTATAGCAGTGCGTTTTATTTTGAGAATTTAAAGTAAGCGACTCTTTTCACTATTTTAGTTTTTCGACTCTTAAGCCCATGGGTCTCAAACCTTTTACCACCAAGGGCCTCCAACTACCTTAATCAGCCTCTGCGTATAAAGTTATATTGAAGGTAGAGCTGCATGATTGAGCATATTCACCCCAACACCATCTCGTATCTCTCTCCCGTTCTATTACTGATTTAAGTTATCTTATTTAAAGTGTTATTTGTGTCTGAGTTGAATAGAGTGATAAATAAAATATTTGAAGTTCATCGTGTCGTATGAACATTTAGCTCAGTGATTCCCAAAGTGGTCTATATAGACCCCCAGGTGGTCCATGAGTTGTAAATGGGGGTCTACGATAGTGACTCATTAAACCACATCATGACTTTAATTTAAAAGAAAATTTAATCAAGTGGAAAACAAGATTTACCTGTGTTTAACAGATTTATTTACTAAATTTAATTAAGTTAATTTGCAGTTAATTTGCAGTATAGCTCTGTACCAACTGTCAAAAAACATTTAAGTTGATAAATTTGCAAAAAGTTCATTATTAGGAAAGAAGGGGCCTACCCAAAACCGAAAAACATGGCAAGGGGTCTATGAGATAAAAAAGTTTGGGAACCTCTGATTTAGCTCCTCCCACACCTCTAGCCGGGTCACAGGGAAGAAGGGAGGTAAATCCTGTAAAACTCCAATCGCAAATTTCTTTGTTCAGTTTTAGAGAACACTTTAAAAGTGAACAGAATTTCAAAGTTAAAAATTTAAAAAAAAAAAAAAGAAATGTTCGCAAACTTAAAAATAAAAGAATTCCAAAAAAAAGTTTTTTTTTTGAGAGAGAAAAAAAAGGCCGGATCGCTAAATTTCAACAACAGCCTGTTGCTGAACAAATTGTGTCTTCGTTGATGGCGTATATCATTGAGATTCATGAAGAGGCGAAATCTCTCTCCCCATAAAATAGCTCAACACACACTCCAAAGGGCACATAAAAGTCCGGAAAAAACGCTTAAACAACGACCCGAGGGCAACTATTACTGTCTCTATTTGAAGGGGTAGCATTCAATAAACAACGCCGGCTGATGAACAACGCTCGACTGGCGCGCCGTCTAGCGGCAGGCCTGGGGCAGCTCGCCTCTATAAATCAAGGGAGGATTCTTGCCCATAAATTAACTCTGCGGTTTTCTGAAATTTATCTCGACTTCTCCACTTCTCTTCTTTAGAATACCCGACTTTTTTTTATTATTTTTTTTCATCTCCTATGCTTGTTTTTTGTTCATTAAGTGCGAGATTATGTTTCATGAGTACGTTTGTGTTCGTGATTTTCATCAACATGAGAATGACAATATTACAAATCACGATGGGGTGGATGGTGGATTTTTTCCCCCTTGTTTCGTTATTTATGGCGGTGGAAGGCCGCTGGAGCGCGATCGTGCCGTGAACGCGTCGGGCAGTGTTAACCCTGGGCGGCTGAGGGGGGGGGGTGAATTATTTATAAATAAACCGCAATAAATAATAAGTAAATAAACATCGTGACCGCCTGCGTAAGAAAGATTTATTGACAGATGTAGGAAGTGTCCTAATACTTAATTCGTCAATTTGTGCTCAATAAATAATAAGACTATTTTTTTCGGGTTTGAGGACGGGAAATGGAATTGGAAAAGCGTTAATCTTGAAAGTGTTTCATTAGAGAGAGAGGAAGACGTATTTTTAAAAAAAGTTAAAATTAAAAGCTCATTCTAAAATGCGAGATTTAAACTTTAAACAATCTTGCAAGAATATGATACAAAACGTCATTTTTATGTAATGAAGCACGAAAGCAACAAAAATTTGTTCAGGAGTTGGAAGAATTTTCTTGTGTTATTTTGTTACTATACTATAACTTTAATTCTAGATTGCTTTTTCGATAATTAAGTAGTAATATTTTATTTAAGTTACAGAATTTGTGGCATCAAATTACAGATGATTATTTCACAAAAATAGTTTAATAAAAGTCATAATTTGTTAATACCACTTTCTACTTGAGTATCATATGATTGACAGACATATAACAAATATAAACGCAGATAAGCGATGATATCGTTAGAAATTAGGTAAAAAAAGGTAGCTTAAAAATAAATTGATAATTAATAAAGTATTTTCAATTAACTTTTAAAAATGCACCCCAATAAAATGGCAATATTTTAAATAAATTAGAACATCTAAAACTCTTATTTGGATACTTTACTCATGTTTTAAAAAACGAAAAAATTATAAAATTTGTGTTTAAAAAAATTTATAACAATGAAAGTTTAGATTTCTGAAATAAATTATTCAAACGATTCAGTAGAATAATTTTGATCAGGAGTCCAATAATTAAAAATAGGGTAGGGTGAAGGGAAGACATGGAAAAAATGTCCAACTAATAAAAAAAAATTTTCTCAAAATTTAATTTTCATTATGGTTTTTAAAAAAAAAAAACATTTCACTATGTTTTTTCCCTTTATTTTAGATATATTTTAAAATACAGTTGAAAATTTTGCTTTAAATACATTCTTATTACAAAATAAAGTTTGATTATCTAAGAATCATTGCCTTTGAAATACATGTGGATATTAATGTTTAGTGATGTAACAATTCAAATATAACCTAAGTTTATTCTTTTTTATTGATAAGGAACCTTTTTTATGATTTAAATTAATATAATTCAAATTATTATTCTTTTTTCTTAACCTGTTTTATTATAATTATTATTATTTATTTGTTTATTTATTTTCTAGAAACAGAAGAAGAGAAGCGAAACCAAAAGCCATGATTATCCGCAAGCAACTGATTGGAGAAACCTCTATCCACTTTGAATTGGTGGAACCGCAGAGATTCGACACAATCTTTCCATGATTAAATTATTACTATTTATGCTGTGTAATGTGTTAATACGGACAGATCTCATATGATATAAAAAATATATCTTTCTTTCTTTCTAATATAAATACCTGCTTCTTTCTTTCTTTATTTTAAAATTCTGCATACTTAAATTCATTTATCATTAAAATTGATTCATAGAAACTAATTCAAAAATTTGAACTTAAATTATTTGTAAACGCACCAACAACAGTAGATTCAATTTGCAGAACTTTCTTTTACGCTTAAGTATATTATATGTATATTTTTATTTATTTATTTTTTGCCACCAATTATTCCAGGAATTTCCAAAGTAAATATATATACATAAGTACGGAAATATTTAAATAACCTCCATTTCAAGCAATTTAATTATACTACAAAGCATAAATTATGGATATATGAATACATGCGTAAATATCATAAAAGAGAAATTACATTAAAGCATTTTAGTTAGAAATATTTAAAAGGTTCTTCACATTTTCGAATATCATTTGGATATTTTTCACGGTCCGGATATGAAAAAATGTATTTAAAAAAAAAAAGGAAAAAAAATTCTGATAGTGAGAGATTTTTTCGTAGTCATGCCCGAGAAACCAAGGTTAATGGTTTTCTAAATATGTGATTGGTTAATCCCTTAGCTAAGTGCTGTACCTCAGCCAATCACAAGTTCCGGGTAGATTAGTTATGTTTCTGCTAAGATGTATGGAGAAAATCACTTACGTGTTATCTAGAACTAGTTTGAACATCCAACTCTTGAATTATGTTACTAAACAAGGAAATTTTTACATAGTTCTATCTCAAAAACAATTATTTTGATTTCAATCGCAATGTTTAATAACTAATAAAAGCAATAACTAAAAAAAGGATTGAAAAAAAAGAGGGGTTTTAAAAAATTTGCACAGGAGAATGGAAATTCCATTTTCAATGTAAATTATACTCTTTTTTTCACAATTTATCCTTTAAATTATTTTTTAAATTCAAATATGGATGTATTCCCATCTTTCCAGTCTTACAAATTCGACATTTGTTTTTGAACAGAATGTGTACTGACATATATAAATCCCCCCCCCCTATTTGTATGAGGAGGGGAAAGCTTTATATTTTATTACGTCAATTAAACTATTATAATTAAATGTATATTTTTATTTCTTTTGGAATGATTCATTTCAGTAAAATGACAATTGGTACTTAGAATTGGTTAATTCTCAAATGGCCTTACCTGGTTTATTTGTAACTTTCAATGCATAAAATTTAAAGCAATAATATATGCGGTTTGTAAATAAAATCCATAGGATACAGTACATATCTAAATGCATGTTCATCTCGACATGATAATAAAGTACATGTTTGTTTATTTATTTATTTGATTAAAAAAAATTTAAGCTTTTTTTTTTAATTTTAAATTATTTAAATTTGGAAAAAATTAATCCTACAGAATTTTTTTGGATCAATTGTATTGTTAACTTTATTTTAAGTTTATAAAACCTAAACACACACATAAAACACACAATTATTTTAGAAATCTCATTTGCTTTGTTATATATATGTTCAAGTGCAAATATAAATGCATATGCCGTTTAAAATACTATTTTATTCAATTTTCTGTAAATATATGTGCTCTTTTATTTTTTTAAAATAAAACATATCACTTTGTAGTTTGTGTCTGTTTATGGAATGGTGAAAATTTTCAATAATGCTTGCGAAATGGAAGTTATACAATGGAATCATTCGTATGGTATTAGCCAAAAAAGAAAAAAAAACTTCGATCTTTTTGATTTTCAACTCAAAGTATACGATCTTCAGAGTTCATTAAGCAAATCTTAATTATAATTTTTGAAAACAATAATATTTTTTAGATGTGGTTAATTAATTTTTGATCAAAAGAGTGAATTGCAGTGGCGCACACAGGAATATTTTAGAGAGGGGGGGGGGGGAGCAAGTTCCATAAGAGTCCCCAACCATTCTCGTATTTATACCCAAAAAACACCGCTCATCATATTCTTTTAATTTGTAAATTGTCGGGAGCAAAAAGCAGTAAAAAACCAATTACTGAAAAAAATAATTAGTATTAATTTATTTAGTAAATTATAAATAAAATATACTTATTTAAATTTTACATGTTCTGAAAACATAGGATCATAATCAATAAAAAAAATCCCCTAACCTTGAGTTTGCAACTGATCAACTTATTAATGTAACCGAATTCTGCATGAATAAATTACCGTTTAAGCACTTCACAGTCTGTAACTGCTTACATAAAATAATAATATTTAAAATGATTTCATCATTTTCTTCAGAAATTATTTATTTAACATCTATGTATATTTTTGAATTCTACAAAAAAAAAAAAAAAAAAAAAAAAAAAATTACTACGGATATTTTAAAGGTTGTCTTTGCTTTCTGATCTTATTTGTTTAAACTCAATCAACAGTTGTTATTCTTAAAAATACACACATATTCATGTATATAAAAGATGTATTTTTATAATATATGTGTATTAGGGGCACACACAAGGGGGTGTCCTGGGGGTCCGGACTCCCCCCCCAAAGCCCTTCAGTTTTTTTCGATTGAGGATAATCCTATTTATATATAACGTGCAATTTAATTAAGCACTAGCAATGAACAATTTATTTTATTGATTAATGCTAATTATTAATTCAATAATTTGTTTTTAATTCTTTTTGTTAACAAAATCGACAAAATCAGAAGAATCAATTGTTGTTGTCTTGAGGTATGATACGAGTCGGGGACTTTAAACCATGACTCCCCCTTGAAAAATTTTTGTGTGCGATCCTGATGTGAATATATATACAGTGTTTAATTGCCTGACATTAGGAGAAAATAATGATCCCCTTTGACACAATCAGAAAATATATAAGTGAAAATATGTCAGGAATATAAGTTAAGCGTACAAATTCTGTAATAAACTGCAACCTACATTTTGAGTTTCCCTTTTCTCTTTTGTTAATACCCCAACCCCTTTTGGTATTTTCTTCGTAAAATGTTACCTTTTCATTTATTAATATTTCGTATTTTTTCTTCCAAAATATAGATTTTTATTGGTAATTTTGTGTTCCAATTTACTTCTGATTTAATAAAATCAAACTTAGGAGCAACATTTCCCCGAATTAAACAGTATCTTTAATCCCTATCATAAATCCCTTTCCATATTTAAGAAATGTTCCGATTAAGGGAAGAGGGAAAACAACACCCTATCGGGCACAAAAGCGCCACTAATCTCCAGATCAAATGAGATCCAACAATTAAAAGAATTTGAAGTCCGGCGAAAAAGCTCTTGGTGCCATCCATCTTCGCAGATGGATGCGCTGAACTATGGTCGCTGAGATAGGGTGCCGAAAGAGTTATCGTACCTGATTTTTATCTCCGGATGGCAAAGACAAATCCCATGACACAGAACACAGCGCCCTCCAAGAGGTAGGAGGGGTTTACGGTAACGTCTCATTCCTCGTTGCTTTTGGAAGCCGTGTTTGGGTTCTTGAAATTAATCGTCACAGTATTTGGAGTGTTATCTATGCCTTTGACCTCTAATAGTGATATAGCCTAA
Organism: Trichonephila clavata; assembly: GCA_019973975.1. Lineage (NCBI taxonomy): Eukaryota > Metazoa > Arthropoda > Arachnida > Araneae > Nephilidae > Trichonephila > Trichonephila clavata. The sequence goes on from BMAO01017441.1 coordinate 16,252, forward strand.
AAGGCTGCGGGTACACAACTCCTCACTCAAATGGGGGGAAGAATCAGACAAATGCATATTTTTTTCCCCGGAAAGATTCGAAATAATCATCTTGGTACCTCTTTTTTCATTTCGTAATTAAAAATAGAACCGTAGGAAAAATAAGTGGCTGACTTTGCAAAGAGCTATAATGATTATTTTTGTTGTTCCATATTATGCAAACAAGTATCCTTTCATCCTAAAACAGCGATTTTAAACCACTGTGAGTGAGTGAATATTAACGTCGCACTGTTCAGCTACACGAGGGCTTTTGGCATCGGACCGCGTCATTTTGAACCATGGTCAAGTGACGCGGATGATACCTGAGCTGGTACCCCTCTCCTAACTACCACACCAACGGGAGGACGTTGCGGGTCTTCAGTGGTACTGGGACTCGAACTCATGACAGCTAGCCATGATCCGATGCAATGATCACTTGGCTAGCGCTGCACAGGCGTGGCGTCGAAGATTAGAGCCTGTTTAAGTGTCGTCATCATCTAGTGGTGTAGCTATTCCCCAAAGGGCCTGTATCAAAATGGCTTTGCACCTTTTTTAGAGCCCTTATCATTTTACAATTTTTTTTGCTTAGGTCTTTTGGGGCTACTAATGCTTGGGGACCCCGTATCATTGATACGGTGGTAGCTATGCCCCTGTTTTCGTCACATGGCTGAGGTTCCATATAACTAGGTTTGTCGCCATTAGCCCTCTTATTGCTTTAGAGTACAATGTTAATAAAAATCAAATTAAATCCATAAACGACGGAACTCAACCCCATGATAGCTCATGAATTGATATTGACCACTTGGCAACGCGCGGCAACTCTCAACCACTGCACTTTTGCGTGCCGCCAAATTTTTTTTAAAGACTATTAATTATATTCTGAAAAAAAAAAATCGCGAATCCTTTTGCCGTTTTATAGAAATAAACTAAGGATGTTCTTCATATATTTAACTTAGTCTTTCGTGGACAGATGGAAGTGGATTTTAGATAAGTACAATTCTTTTAAACTTATTTCACATTGTTAATGAACCGCCAAATTTTAAAGTTGTTAAAAGTATACAGCAACAACAACAAAAAAGGTTGAGAATCACTGCCCTAAACGAATAGCATATTTTTTTGCAAACTATCGATAGTTTGTTTTTTCACAAATTTTGTTTGTGTTATGTTTAAGTATAGGTTACAAAATCGGAAGACTTTTTTTTTTTCGATGGAAAAGAATTTCAATATTGCTACAATTCTCTTACTTTGCAATCCTATAGTGAGCAACATATTTCTCTTTATTACAAATTTCATCACAGATGAGCTTTTTTCCCCTTTTAGGTATAGAATTTGTATCATGTTTTCTCCTTTAATGAATGAAACGATTGTTTTCTAAATTTTAATTTCTGAATATATTTTCCCAGCTAAGTCCAGGCTCTTTTACATTTGACAAAGACAGTTTAAAACATCATGATGAGTTGTATATAATTATATACGGTTAAAAATGAGTTATTTGATCAAAAATTTTTCTACACAATATATATATTATTATTAAGTACTATTACGGGTAAAGACAGCTAAAATAATATTTTATGTAAGTAACTTTGAAAAAACAAAAATCTTTAATCAACTGTTACTTTTAAATTAGTTTTAATTGCAAACTAAAAAATATTTTTTTTTACCTTTAAATAATCAATTACGCAAATTCATATTTACTTTTAAATAGTTAAAGAAGGTGTAATTACCTATTAGACAGGCAATGATCAACATTTACTATAAATAAAAAAATTATAATCAGTTTTAAATCAGTATACACTAATTGTTTCCTTAAAAGAGTTATCAAGGTAGTACATACATCTAAAATAGATATACAAACAAATGATGCATAATTACCCTCTTAATTGTTTATTTTTCTTAACCACGGAGAGAAAACTTTATATTTTCATATCGCTCAATTCCCTGGGACAATTATTCATGCAATTCGGTTCCCAACCGGAATTGTCATGCGGAATACCTCTAGAGTTTTGGAATGGTTGAGTGAGTCTTTGGACTAATGATTGTCCTCCTTATCTTCAATGGACATGGATGGGACAGACCCTAAGAGGGAATTGGGGGCTTAACTGCCAACAAACAGACTTTGAGGAAGTACTTGTATAAAATTTTGATTCCTTATTTTGTTTTTGTTTACGAAAGAACTTCACATTTTGGAATTGTTCCTGTTGTTGCCACAAGGTCGAAAAGAACTCTGAGCATTTCTCAAAAGAAAGGTTCAATAAAGTAGTGCCGGAGAAATTAAAATTATTTCCTATAAAGTGAGTGAAAATGTATTTTCCGTTAAGCGTTGGATAAAGAAAGGAATTTTAATTTTAAAAAAAAAAGGATCACATGTTTTCGCAACGTATCAGATATCACTTTTCAAGATACGTTAAATTTAACACCCTAATAATCCTATTTTTTAAAAATAAACACACCAGTAATAAAAAAAACAACTTTTAATCGCTTTGCAGGCAAGAAAATATATGTTCTCATATGACGGCAATTAAAATGTAATTCTCAATTTTGAAAATCACATAAAAACAACTGGAAAAAAAATTCCAATATACAAACTGTTGACTTCAGTAAAAAGTGAATAACGATTTATTACCTCTTCTCTCTTGCTACAAATCTCTTGATTGACCACTTGGGGAAACGGATAAAAAAGAAAGTAACAGAAATGCTCAAGAGCGTAATTTGAATGCTATCAAACTTATCTACAGACAATCTCCTTGAGACTACGCACAATGACAAGTGACTTCCCTGAGTTACAAAAAGAACAAAGAACCACATTATCCTCTGAATGACTGAATTTGTCTACGCCTCTGATCATTAACATTGTCTTGCTTCAGTACTACACAACAAAATTTTTAATCCGATACATGTTTTATGGGTTAGAAAAATCTACAAATAAAATAGTTTTAAAGGTTATAACAAATATGGGTCATTGCAAATTCTTGAAATTTTAATTGGGGGGGGGCGAATCCTTTATATTTGTATTTAACATAATGCTTAAGGTCTTTCCATTAGGGATGCGGTTGCCTAGTGGCCATGGTCATGAACTCGTTACCGGCGTAGTCAGATCGCTGTTCACGTCCTGGTGACATAAGACTCGCAGTGTGAAGAACTGATGTACATATTAAGTTCGTCGAGGGTCAAAGTCCTCACGTTAGCGTGGTGTCGAATAAGTGAATATTAACGTTGCACTGTTCAGCTACACGAGGGCTTTTGACGACGGACTGCATGATTTTGAACCATGGTCAAGTGACGCGGACGACACCTGAGCTGCCCCACCCCTCCTCCTAACTACCACACCAACGGAGGATGCTTGAGCTCTTGACAGATTTAACGTGCATCGTTCCCTTACACGGTGGGTCTTCAGTGGTACTGGGACTCGAACTCATGACACGCTAGCCATGATCCGATGCCTTGATCACTTGGCTAGCGCGGCCACAGCGTGGCGTCGAAGATTAGAGCCTGTTTAAGTGTCGTCATCATTTAGTGGTGTAGCTATTCCCCAAAGGGCCCTGTATCAAAATGGATTTGAACCTTTTTTGGGGCCCTTACTAATATACAATTTTTTTGTTGAGACTTTTGGGGCTCCGAATGCTTGGGGGCTTCGTATCATTGATACGGTGGTAGCTATGCCCTGTTTTCGTCACTGGCTGAGGTTTCCTATAACTAGGTTTGTCGCCATTAGCCCTCTTATTGCTTTAGAGTATAACGT
>BMAO01017442.1:0-16639 GCA_019973975.1 Trichonephila clavata
TACAGCTTGTCAAACACCCTTGGCTAGTCAGACCTCTTTCCAATCGAGCATGTCTGGGATATGATGGGAAGGGGACTGCATTTACTTGGGAATGTTGATGACCTGACCTGACTATTGGAGCCAGTTTGGCAAGAAATACCGCAGGAGACCATCAGGGTGCTTTATCACTCTATACCACATTGTGTGGCAGCTTCCATCCAGGCTAGAGGTGGGTCAACACCTTATTGAGTTTGTTACTATGTAACTCTGAAATAAATCATTCAATTTTTCTGAAATTTAATCCTTTTCTATTCTGTACGTTATCTTTCTACCCAGCAATTTTGGTTTCTATCGACAACTCGTTCTTGATGTGTTTTTTTTTTTGTTATGGAGTGTATAGAGCAATAATCATTTATCTAATAATTAATATTTAATTTATTCAATGAATTCTCTTTTTCTTCCTTTTAGAAGCAACTTGACCAATTACCTTATTTTCTTGTTTCAAAGTTTTTTCTATTGTATATCATCTGAGCAAGCATCTTGTATTTTTCTGAGACAACGAGAAATAAATTTCACAGATAGAATTGATGCATACTTCTCAAATGTTAGCTGTTGGAAAAGATTTTTGTTCACAGATTTTTTTTATTCTGCATAATCTAATATTTATTAAAAATTTTAATTTAAAATATGTTAAAAATATTTTTAATGGCATTTTAGGTTTTGAAAATGTTGGAAGAATATCGTATTGGTAATTTACGACTTGAAGATAGGGGACTGGATATTCAAAATCTGGATGATCCTTTTGCTGCAGATCCACGACGTCACCCCGTTTTAGAGCCGCGTTCAGTGAAGCCCTTTAATGCTGAGCCACCTAAAGATCTTTTGGTAGAAAATTTTTTAACACCTAAGTAAGAACACAGTAATTAGTTATAATCATGGCTTAAGAATGATATTTATATTTATTATAAGTAAATAGATAATGTGTATAACTGTAAGTCTTACTGTTTTATTCGTTTGTTGTTACAATCAAAACTTATTCATTTATATTTTAATACTACAATGAATTAAGTTGAACATAAATTATTATATCTTGTATATTTTTTAAAAATTTTATTCTTTTTCTAATTTTAATCTTTTACAATTACAATGGGGAGCACATTTTTTCAAATTACTCATAAAATAAAATGCATTAGCTTTTCTTGGTTCAAAGTTTGAAATAAAAATTTGAGCTTTTTAAATATCAACAAATTATCATATTGCTTTTTTTCTTCTCAGGAACTATTAAGTGACTATATTAATATTTAACTTATTATTAAAAATAATTCATAGGTTTTTAATTTTTTTCATCTGCATTTATAGTGAAGTATTTTTTGTTCACAACCATCTGCCTGTGCCTAATGTTGATCCTGAGGAGTACGAACTTGAAATATGTGGAAGAGGTATCAAACCAATAGTTCTGAGTTAGATGATATTAAAACTAAGTTTAAGAAGCATACTATTACTTCTGTGATACAGTGTGCTGGTAACAGACGTTCAGAATTAAATGAGGTATATTTGTTTTTATTAATCTGTACAGTAAATTCAATGTCATGCACATATTTCCTAAATAAAAAAAAATATTTGTTTTATTTATTGATGTATGAGGTAAAAAATATATTTATTGAGGATGTTCTTATGGGCATTATTGATCCCCCCCCCTTTAATAGCTTATTTAAAATAATTATTGAATGTGTATATTTAAGAAGCATTGCTTTTTGTCTTGAATAAATTTTCATATATTTTTTTCATACAGTATAATAGTCATTAATGTATACTGTGTGTATAATTCTAAAAAAAAGTAATAATAAATTATTTTGGAATTAAATAATCTTGTCATAATATAAAAGAAAAAACTAAAAATCGATCATATTTGTTTGTTTTTTATGGATATGCCTTTTTTAACATTTGAAGAATCTTTTTTTTTTGTGCTTAAAAACTGTTTAATTAATATGAAAAAATGCATTGTGAAATTTTAATATCTGAATCAAAACTGTGTGCATTCTTTTATGTATTCTGCTTTTAAATAAATGGCAAAAACATTACTTTAACATAAAAAAGGGAATTATTTTTTGCTTATGTTATTTTACTATATAAAAATCATGACATTTTTTCTCTGTTTTGAAAAATCAGGTAAAAGAAGTTAAAGGTTTGAATTGGGGATCAGCTGCAATAGGCAATGCAGAGTGGAGTGGGGCCTTATTATATGATGTCTTGAAATATGCTGGAGTTGATTTCAATGATCCGAAAATTCAACATGTTCAGTTTGAAGGGCTGGATACTGATCCAGCTAATATGCCCTATGGTGCATCTATACCTGCCTTAAAGGTATGAGCTCACTATAATTTATCCTCATTTTGATTGAAATGAAGAAGTCTTTCTTTTAATGATATAAATTTCAATAAAATATTTCTCCTTGGATATAACTATTGTGTCCCTGTATCTGAAAATATTTTTTAAAAAAATTTTTTTTTTTAGGCTTTTAATTCAATAAATGATGTATTATTAGCTTATGAAATGAATGGAAAAGAAATTCCCCAAGATCATGGTTTCCCTATAAGAGTTATTGTTCCTGGTGTTGTTGGAGCAAGAAATGTCAAGTGGTTGGGTAAAATTATTGTCAGTGAAGAAGAAAGTAAAAGTCATTGGCAAACAAATGATTACAAAGGTAAATATTTGTATTTCAAGTGTCCACATTTATACTGTTTAAATAATTATTTCTTTTTAGGTAATAAAATTAAAATTATCAAGTATTTTGTTGATGGAATAGCAAAAGATTTTTCCTTTTTTATAAGTTAATAAAATACAAATAAATATTTAATTTTTATTGTTAAAAGGATTGACTAGAATTAATATCTTGCTTTTACCGATATCAATAAAAGTTGTATGTATTTTCATTACAAACAAACTTGGAACAAATTGTTAACCGATTGATTATGGAGGCTTACAGTGTCTTTGAGTTCAGTTTTCGGCACAAGTTTTGGGTATGAAAAAAGATGTTTATAGTAGATTGTAGTATAGCTGAAAAAAGGCCGTTTAATCTTTTGTGACATTAATATTTTTAAAATATAAATTTTTTTTATTCAGTTTGGATGTATTGACTAATATTTAACACATACAAATTTTCTTGAAGGTTTTTCTCCTTCTACTAACTGGGATAATGTGGATTTCTCTAAGTCACCAGCTATTCAAGAGCTTCCTGTTAATTCTGCCATTTGTAAACCTGCTGAAAATACTGTTGTACAATTACAAGATAATTATATTAAAGTTGAAGGATATGCATGGAGTGGTGGTGGAAGAAAAATAGTGAGGGTTGATGTTTCTGTAGATGATGGAAAAACTTGGCATGTAGCAGACATGATACAAGACAACAGTCCATTATATAGATGCTGGGCTTGGACCTTATGGAGAGTAAGTATTAGAATTTTGAGTTATATATATGTTATTGCTTAATGGATATTGGTTAAAAATCATTAGTTTTGTAGATGTCTCAAAAAATGAAAAGAATTTGCAAAGGAAGTGCTCAGATTATGATTTTAATGAATAAACAAATATCTCTTATTTTAGTAACTATAAAATATATTGATATTTATCCCTTGCATATATATATATATATAAATATAATTATATAGTATTTATAAACTGTCAAACTGTATAGTGCTAAATAAATATTCTCTGGAACTTTCATGTTCTATATAGTTGAATATTTTTTGGTGTACTATGTAAATAAAGAGTATACACAGTGTGGCAAATAAGTTTTAAGTCTTGTCCCAGAGTGTAGGCTGTAATGGTGCTGAGTACAAATTCACCTGCATCATAATGTCCATGGTCTGCTGGCACACTGCTAACAAGTTGTGCGCAGTTAGTTTAGTAGTTAAGAGAAGACAATCGTTTATTACAGAAGCAAGTTTTTTAAAATTGAACAAACTGTAATCAAACTTCACACAAAACTTGTTCCATAAGCACTTTTACCAAGTTTACAGTGAATGTTGTTTAAGTAGATCAAACATTTTTTGGAAGGAAGAAATGTGCTAGAAGATGATCAGCATACTGGAAGACCAATTTCATCCATAACACCTGAAATTATTGTGAAAGTACGAAATTTAGTGGCAAACGATCGCTGTGCATCATTAAGAATGATGGAAGACTCTTTAACTATCAACAAAGGAACAATTCGAACCATCTTGCATGAAGATTTAGGCAAAACAAAAGTCTGTGCTAAACTTGTTCCACACACTTTATCCCCTGGACAAAAAACAATGAGAAGTGCACATTGCAGAGACATCATTTCAGCTACTGAAAACGATCCAAACTTTTTAAGTCCATTGTTACAGGTGATGAAACCTAGTGTTTCCAATATGATCTTGAAACAAAGTGACAAAGTGCGGAATGGAAGTCAGAAGTTCTCTGCAAGCCAAAAAAGCAAGGAAAATTCCACCCACAATCAAAACAATGCTTGTTACATTCTTCGATGCTAGGGTTATTATCCATTTAGAATTTGTTCCAACTGGTCATACAATTACAGGTCAGTACTACTTGGCTGTTTTAAAGTGTTTGATGGCCAGAATTCGTCCAGAATATCGGACTGAATGCAGTTGGTGTTTGTTACACGACAATGCACCCAGCCACACCTTCCTTGTTGTTCGTTGCTTTTTGGCAAATAATAATACGCGTGTGTTGAACCATCCACCTTATTCACCTGATTTATCACCCTGTGACTACTCCTTATTCCCAAAACTTAAAATGAAATTAAACGGGTTTTATTTTGACGATATTTCAAACTTACGAGTAGCTTCGAGGCATGCTTTGCCGGCCATTCCACAAAGTGATTCATGGCAGACGTTCGATTCCTTAATAAATCGCTGTAACAAGTGCATTGAAGCTGGAGGGTTCCATTTTGAATAAAAAACCAAAACAGGAATTAATTTGTTTCCATTTCTTTTTACAGACACAGTCTTAAAACTTATTTTCCGCACTGTGTATATAATTATTTGTTAAAAGTAGATGTAGTGTTTGAAATCCTTTTTGAAAAATTATAAACAAAGTAAAATTTATTCATGTATATAGAGAGTTTGGTAATATGTATGCTGCATCAAAATTTTTTTCCTTTCTTTTACGTCGGATATAGTAAAACTGCTGTACCAAGCTATTCAGTTACAGTTTATCTACCCCTTTTTTTAGAATGTGATAGGCCCTTTTTATGACTGTGCTATCTTTGTTTGTAGTTGGGTGAATATTTTTGGTCATCATCAGGTTGTGTGCATATCCCTTATCATTGGTAATGTTTAGGAACAACCAGTTCCAATTTTTTCCAACAAATACTCCATTTGTTGATTTTATGTTGTTCATGATGGACGAAACTTTCTTTTCTCTTGTTTTTTCTTCGATCCTTTTGGAATGCTCTGGAAATTTCTCATGCAGATAAAGATGGAGAATTTCAAAGATTCAGATAAAGTAAAGTTTTAGTGATTCAGAATTTGGGAAAGAATTATAAAATAAATTTTTTTCTTTTGGTAGTTAATGAGATTGATTTAGATGTATCGGTGAATTTTGATGAGAAAGCAGAAAGCTCATTTTCATGGAAAGAGAACAATAAAAAATGGTAATTGTATTGCCATTTTAAAGAAAAGATATTGGTGATTATAAAAAAGAATGAGAATTTTTTTTCAAATTGCTGCTCATAGGTAAAGTTTTATCAGTTTTGCTTGAATAAACCAAGAAATATGCTAATCTCCATGGAGAAACATCTGACAAAAATAAAAGGCAACTTCAAGGAAACAAACTGATAGTGAAATTTTAAAATTTCTTGGTTTGGTTTACTAATGGGACACATCAAAAAAAAAAAACAGTATTATTAGAAAAATTAGTGATATGGTGGAAATTCTAGTTTTAGAGAAGTTATACCTCATGTTTTTTTCTTTAATAATTTTAACTTTTATTCTGGCGATAGTTTAAGAAATACTGAGATTCTCTGGTTATGTTATGAAAAGTAAGAATTTTTTTGTAATAGAAAATTTGAGGTTTATGAGATCATTTAGATAATTTCTTTAGAATAAGTTTTTATCAAATTTAAAGTTAGAGTATTTAAGCAATAAACATTTTTTTAAAAAAACACACACACAAAATGGAAGAGAATGTATAAAATTGCTGGTGTTATATTTATAGGAGAGTATATCTAGGTTATAGATTAAGAGAAAACCTTTCAACTTTTGCCTCATATAATAAATTTTTACATTTATATAATAACTTTTGCTTCATATATCTTTGTGCATTAAAAAGGACTTCTATTAGGATAGTAAAATGTTTAATAAGAATGTTCTATATATTTTCTTCTGTTGCATATATTATCCAATAATTTTGAAAACATGGGGTGATATTTTTTATTAAATGGTTTTCCTTTGTTGCAGTTAAATATGTAAGCTGGAATAATGCTGCCATAAATAGTGTACACACTTGGAAATCTTTAATAGATTGTATAATATGTTATTACACACACACATATATAAGCAAACATTAAAATTTTTACCAATTTATGATTGAACTGTATGATCTCGGAGAGTGTAATTGTGGGTAGCTATTAATATAATATTGTGGACACATATAAATGTTATTTTAATGTACTTCTAGAAAATCTTTTAGTTCTATAATGTACCTGTTAACTTTTAAATATTAATTTATGCAATTTAATTTATTTTCTTAATTATGATGAATTTTTTAATACTTAATTCTAAATGATTATATACTTTTTGTGAGATATTTCCATTTTTAAAAAAAAATTTTTTTTTTAAATGTCTAATATTTCCATATTCAAATAAATCTACAGTAAAACCTTGCTTCAAAATTAATTATTTTTAGCAATTTGTAAAAAAAAATTATGAATGAAACAAAAGTAATACAGTCCTTTTTATTTATGTGCGATTACTATTCAGCATTTCATTTATATAAGTTTTATTCTCTTTATTCTTCTGAAATGCTGTACATCAAATTCAAGAAAATATCTATATTAATATCAAAGTTTATTTAAAAAAGATGTGGTGTATTAAAAAAAAATTCACTTTACTCATAGAATCAAAATATACATTTGAAAGTCTGCAAGTCATTCAATTAAAAATGGAGACTAAGAATTAAGGAAAAAATATTGTGATTAAATATTGCACCAGCTATTGGGATGTTTCTTATTGACTGAAAATTGGCCAACCCTTAATCTCCCTTTTGTTACATGAAAACCTTCACAATACCATATGTGGCAAAAATGAGCAGAAGGGCATTTCCTCCAAATGGAAACTTCCCAATAGGAGGAAGAAATTTACTCTCAAGTCCCAAAAGCACCAAATGGAAGAGATATTTTGCCTTGGTTTCAGCAAAGGTTAAATATTTGTTATTGGAAAGATTTTAATATATCTTCTTGAGAAAATTCTTCCATTCCTCAATTCAAAACTAATATTTAGAAGGTTAATTTCTTTAACACATTTGAGAATTATTTTAAGAAAAATAATGTAATAGCAATTTAATGAATTTTGGATTTTCCCAGTCCTCAAGGAAAAGTACCTTATTTACATTTGAATTTTGTACAAGACACATTTCTTTTTCAATTGTTTCTGCCAACTGTTATGCTGGATGATAATTCAAATTCTTCATCTCATAATTTCAGTGATGAATTATTCCACAACTACTTATAACAAAAAAATACATAAATCAGCTATATAACTAAATATAAATTGTACAAATTTCTATCATAGCAAATAGGCTAATTAGGCTAATGCAATATAAAATAGGCTAAAAATGTGTGTGTGTGTTTTTTTAAAGTTGTTTTGGGCATAGCTTGGTAAGAAGGTAAGAGAAAAATTTTCCAAATAAAAAAATACCTTCTGCTTATCTATTACACTGGGGAAATTTCACTTTTTGTGAAATTTTTGATAATTATTAAACTTACTGTAATAAAATCATCCTCTAAAAAGATTTTAAGTGCCCAATATTCAGTAATCCAAGTGACTTTTTGTCATATTTCTCGCAAAGATGTATTAAAATGCTGTTTCTAAGAACCATATTGGATGTTACTATGCTTTAATAACAAATATGTGAGATTTGATTACTAGTCAAAACAGCTGCTTAAAAATTTAAATATTTCTATGAAAAAGCTTCTATTCTTGTGGCTTTCAAGAACAAGATAGTTCAGTTAATTACTAAATACCATAATAATTAAGAAAGATCTATTACCATGATATGAACAAAGCTTCATTCATAAAAGAGACTGGCATCTTCAAAAGTGAATTTACTTTTTGATGTAGTAGCATTGAACCGACCTGTTGTCATGGACTCCATTTGCTGAAATAATCCAAATTTGAGTGAATACATGACTTCAATTAAATATCATTGTGATAAAATCAATTAAGTTCCTTTATTTGAGTAGCATTTTATGTTCCTGGAAAGAAAAGTATAAAATGGGAAAACTTGGACTTGCAGGAAACAAATACATACATTTGCAAAGGTGCTTGAAAGAAGAACCTAGATTCATCAAAGTATGTGGAGTGAAACTCTGTAAACTGACAAACTAGAAGACACTGACTGAAAGGACAAAATTTACTTGGAAATAAATAAATATACACTATGTTTTATAGGATTTCACTCAGTATTTTAAACAGAAAGAAAGAAGTTTGGATAGCCATAAAACTGGTTTAACTCCACTTTTTTCTAAAGCTGTCCTGTGTCAGCAATGCTTATAATTCTGCAGCATCCATTTCTTTATGGTTTCTAAAATTTAAATTTTTAGTATTCAATCATTTCTATTTCTCAAGTAAAATATATTAATAATTGTATACATGTATATAAAGAATATCAGTAAAAAAAGTAAATAAGCAACCATTTATATTATTAATGTATCTTGGTACTATCTTTGTAATTTAAAAAAAATTTAAACATGTAGTGGTTTATTAAAAATAGTTTTTAACTAAATCTTAATCATCAATAAAATGCATATTAGTGCAATTGCATTACAGCTTTGCATTTTATGAAAGTGTCACTATATTGTAAATGAAGTTATCTTGGATGTATAGTGATTTTATTGTATTTTTTAAATATAGGTCAGAGTACCAGTAGATGTTCCTCATGACTCAAAGCTTCAGATTATTTGCAAAGCTGTTGACTCATCATATAATGTACAACCAGATTCCTTCCCTCCTATTTGGAATTTACGTGGAGTTTTGGGAAATGCATGGCACAGAGTAAATGTACAAGTCAAAAAATAATTTTTCATATGTGTTAATTGTTGTTAGAAAGTTGCAGAATACTATTATACATATATTTATTTAAGATTTTATACATGTTATTTATTTTAACAATATAAAAGTATTTAAATAAATTTTTACATCAATCATTGTACAAAAATAAATCTCTTGTGGAGAAAATATAAGTATAAAAAAAATTATTATGAATATATTACAGTCAATTTTATTATTATTCTAGAAACATCAAACAAAGAGAGCTGTTTGATCATCCTTTCGATAGAAACTCTTACACAACTTAACCTAAGATATTGAGAGGCTGCAGTAGCCTAGTTGATTAATAGACATAATTGAAGGACCAAAGGAGTAGATCTTAACCTTTGAAAGTTCATTTTATAGTGGGTTGGATGTATATTAAAATTAACTAGCAATTAAAGTCATAATTTTGATAAATACAAAAAATTTTAAATAGAACAATTTTAGAAACAAATTAGAAATAACTGCAATAAGTTATTTAAGTAGAATAAAAACTAAACTATCACAGTTGATATGCAACATTTCTGTATCAAATCACTTTTTAACACATTAATATCAGCATCATAAAATTACACAATTTACAAATCTGAGTTATATATAATGCTTATAAAATCTTTGGTTTTAATATGTGGTGTCAACAAAAATAGTACATTTTAGTTTTCAAGGCTGTATGTATGAGATAAACGTTCTAAAAAATTGTACAATAGCTGATGCCATAAATTAGGATTATCAAGATATGCAGGATGTCTTCCATTAGGAATTTCTTGACATTGACTCATTGGCAACAAGTTCAATAAAGCTGAACTTCTGGTTCGATCCCTTTCTCCAAATACTACCATAGTTGGAGTCTATAAAACAGAATTAAAACTTAAAACAAGAGTAACATTTTTTTAATATATAAAAAACTTTTTAAACAATGTATTGTAGCTTTTAAAATCCTATAGCAATATTTTTTTACACCAATTGACAAGTCCTTTAACATTTCAAGAAAAAATTTCTGCATATATATATTCCTTGAAGACGTTTCAAAGAGGAATTTATTCTTAAAAGCAGCATGCTTGATTAAGAATAAAGAAAAACATAAAACAATTACAAACATATATTAAGAGTAAAGCATTGTTATGTAATTAAGGTGCAAGATAAAACTGAGTGCTAAAGTACAATCAACATGGTAAAACATAACTATGTTTGTTTATTGCAAGATAATATGCTTTTCTTTAACTGGAACATTTTAAAAAAATGTTTTTGAACTGGATATTTTTGATACTCTTTATTAGTAGATACATATTAAATAAAGAAATATCAATGTAAGAACAGAAGTGATAAATTTTATTTAATAATTGACTTAATAATGAGAACAAAGGACTGTTACATATATTAAAAGATTCAAATAAGTAATACTTTATATAAAATTTTATAAATCTACTATTGATATTATTTACATCCATTAATGCAGGGGTGGCCAACCTTTTTGGGAAGCGTGCCACAATCTGATTTTAAAAAATTACGCGTGCCACTTCCAACTTTTCCACCAAACTAAAAAATAAACAAAAGTGAAAAAATGTTACTTTTTGGACTATTATGGGTTATTTTCACCAAACACATTTTTAAATGCAAGTTCTATGTAGTGAAAATATAAAATAAATGATGTAACAAATAAAACAAAAGTTGAAACTTATATTTTATTGATGATAAATTTTTACAGGATCAATCATTTAGCTTAGGTACAAAATAAAAATAAACTTGAAACATTTAATTTTAAATGATTATTAAGCAGTCAGTACTTTTTAATGTGGCTTTTGAATTTGTAGTTTTTTTACTAAATCATCTATATTTGGATTAGTTTTTGAAAATGCTAACAATATTAGGTGCAAATCAGTTAATTTTGAGCGATGATTTAATTACGTTCAAAACAGAAAACATTTATTCACAAACATATGTTGATCCAAACCTACAACAATATTTGACCGCTAAATCATGTACATTTAGAAAATTGCTTGGTGGCACAAATTTCCCAAATTTGATGAAATTCGGATCATATGGTGTTAAAATATCTTCCTTATATTTGCTTTTCAGAGTAAAAGAAATCAAAAAAAGATTAGTAAAAGTTCAATATTTTTTTATCATCTTTAAATTCCTCAAACCTGGCACTGAAAGAATCCTGCAAAATGGATATTTAATTTTTAAATCTATCATAGTTCGGAACATTACTAATTTTGGCAGATAATTCCTCCATGTGTGAATGGGAAATGAGTTAATTTTTTTTCTCCAAAATCCAGACAAAAAAAAGTTTGTTCACAAAAGAAGATATATAGCCAACTACAGTAGTAAAAATACAATTTTTTCACTGTAATCTTAAATTTAAATTGTCTAAATGTTCCCTTATATCCGTAAGAAAAGCTAAATCACATAGCCAGTTTTCACTCCTTAAGGGGCGAGCATTCACTGGGCAGTTCATCATTTTCTTCCAAATATTCTAAAACACATTTCCTCAAACTTTAAAATCTCGTAAGTGAGCTTCATTTGGAAAGCAAACGCACACTACAATGAATATGAGCCATATTTCCTTCCGTTTCTTCAGGGAAAAGCATACAAAATCCTCGTCGATTCAGACCACGAGCTCGTATTTTGTTGATACACTGCACCACGGGATCAACAACGAAAGATGAGTTTTATTTTTTGGCATAAAGAGCTTCTTGATGAATAATATAATGATACTTGAAAACTTTTCTTCTCAAATAGTTTTCAGCCAATCAACAAAACCTTTTTATTCTGCCAACCATGAAAGGCGCTCCATCTGTGCAAACACTGTCTAATTTTGTCCTTTCTACTTTGTTAACTTCAATTACATTTTTAAGTTCCTTAAAAATGTCTTCATCTGTAGTTAAAACTAGTTGGCGCAAATCAAGAAGTTCTTCCGCGGTATCAAAATTGTTCGTGTAACGCACAAAGATGCTTAACTGCGCATATTCTGTGATATCACAGCTTTCATCCAAAGTTAATGAAAAATATTTGCAATTTTGAAGTCCAGAGACAATTTGCGTTCCAACATCCTGGCCCATGTCATCTATGCGAGGCATGACGATATTTTAGACAAAGCTATTTTATCAACCATATTTTTGACATTTAGATGACCGATATTTTGGGCGAAAATTAAAAGGCTTCTTTTTATTACCTCCTTTCCATCAGAATATGGTTTTATCTAGCGGGTTAACAACAAAGAAAGCTCATAAGCAGCCTTCACCATAGTTTCCATTTCGTCATTTCTCTTTTGGAACAAAGATTGTTGGCAGACTAAAGATTTCTTTTTTTTATTGATAAATTCCGTTCGCAAATTTGATCTGACAGGATATTTGCTGTTCAAATCATTATGCAGTTGTTTGAAATGACGGTCCAAGTTAAATTTCTTTTTTTTTGGAACTGCTGTACAAATTCTACATATCAAACAAACAGGCTTGGAAGCATTTTGATTTGTAAACAAGTATTGTGTTCTTCCCAGGCAATTTTAAATTCACGTGCTACAATATTCTCATCAAAATTTCTTTTCAATGTCAAAAATTTACTCATAAACATATTGAAAATAAAAAAAGCTTTAAACAACTACGCTCAACGCTTAAATCTAAAAACAATTTTAGAAAAGGAGGGGGGGGAATGCTTAACACGTCTTGCTAACAGAGTTTAAAATCAACTGAATCTGACAGCTAGAAACAATTTGCCAAAGTTACGCTACAAATTTTCTAGGCTCCAAATCCAGCATTCTGATTAATCATGGATGCAAATTCTCACTCCCTCTGCTTCATAAAGTGGCTACTTTGTGCAGATAGAATTAATTCTACCGTATCAACAACTGCTCTTCTAATATATTGCAGAATTACTTCTTGACATTACAGAAACCGTAAATAGCCCATACCTTCGGAAAAATATTTTTATCTGACATCACGCTTGCAGCCAATAGCTATAAACACTAAATTTCAGCAGTGCAAGAGGAAGCTGAAATTCGAGTGGAAATCCGAGATGTTAAAAATTAACCTCCCCCAAGGGAGGGCAGGGCGACTTTTTGGGCAGATTCGACAGTCCGGAAGAGTGAGAATTTATTTGTTTTTAGTTTCACGTTACTCAACATTTTTCTCGGAACGTTACAATGCTGTGGAATTGTAAGTTTTGGAGCATGATCTCATTTTTGGCGCTACGACTGAAGAAAAGAAAAATCTTGCTTAGCGCCTTTAAAATCTCACGGTGAAAATTCTGTTTTTTTACATATTCTCTTCATGATAATTTTTCTATTATAATTAAATTAATTCAGTAATATTTTTATAACATTTTGGCAATCTTTTCAATAAGTCTTTGCATGCCACAGTTACGACGCCGCGGTTGGCCACCCTTGCATTAATGCATGTAATAAAAAATGCCACAGATTTATCTAAATATAAATATGAGAAACACTGAAAAAAAAACAACTATTGTTTAGAAAAATTACTCATAATTTTTATGTGTGTAATTATATATTTTAGGATTGATTATCATTATTAACAAATATTTTAAAAATTAAATAAAATGTAAAAATAATTGGAAAAACTTCAAAAAAATAAACTAAAGTAATGAATTTAAGATTTAAGCATACTTTTAAAATATGCATGATAACAAAATTGAAATTTTTCTCCATAAAAGTCAAAAGTATTATAAAAGAATATAACAAATTTTCTTATCATTTCAAACAAATAAAATAATAAAATAAATTTACCTGAATGTGACTTAAATCAGGAACAGGGTCATAAAGGAATTCTTGCAATGGTTCATAAACCTCATTTTGCACTGATGGATTTTTATGGGGTGGTAATTCTTCAAGTACTTCAATACCAACAGGTGCTACTGGAACATAACCAGCAATACCTTTCCAATTCTGGGAGTAAGTAGGTAGTGAAAAAGTACCACTCATACTTGGACTAATTATGACAGGATACTGCAATCCAAAACTTTGGATAACGGAATGAAGAAATGATGCTCGATCAGAAATCTTGACTGGAGGGGAGTTGGCATATCCTTCAAAAAAAATTTCAAAAGTTCAATTATGTATAATATATAAAAATCATTCCATGTCTTCCCCAATTTAAATAAATATACAGCTGACCTAAATAATACAATTTTAAAAGTATAAATTTTTCATAAAACTACTGGTAAATTAAAATCATTAAATGTATTTTTATAGTTTAGCCAGTAATATATTTTCCTTTCAAATGAAATAGTATCTACCTGGGTAACAGGTTATTGGTAAATCTTACTATTTTAGTGTCAATTTCTTAAAACATTTTTATTAATATTATAAATTAAATATTCATCTTAATGACCAGAGAAAAACCGATGACACATAATAGTAAAAATGTTCATTAAAAGTAGATATAGTATGTAAATAAATTGAACTAATCTGATATCTGAGTGCTATGTGCCAAGCACTGTTTGACAAGATTAAGCAGAGCTTGTTGTCCAGTGATATGGAATCCAAGATGGCGACCTAGTGATAACAAATAATCAGGAAAATAATTTTAAAGAACTGTTTTGAAGTATATTTCAAATAAAGAATATAGGAATAGTTTGAAAATAACCAATATCAATAAATAATTCTAATATTTTAATCTAATATATAAAATTCTCCTGTCACAGTGTTTGTAACCAAACTCCTCCGAAACTATTAGACCTATTCTTATGAAATTTTATGCGTATATTCAGTAGATCTGAGAATAGGACGTAAACTATTTTTCATTCCGATACTGCAATTAGTTGAAAAGATATTAATTAAAAACCTTAAAACACGTAATTGTTTTACCCCTGTAAGTTGCTTATTTCGCTTGGCGTCAAAAATCGGTTTTGCGCCAGATGTGTGACTTTTCTCAGTTCTACCATCCAAATCACCCTGCTCATGGGTTACAATACAATAGCAAATCAAAATCACCAAATTTGCGAGTGAAAAAGTTTTTTTCCCCCAATTTTTTTGCACATATCTGTAATTCAAAAATTCATATATTGCATCGGTTTATAAAACAAAAATATCAAAAATATTTGCAAAAAACTTAATCTTTTTACTTCGTTGTCATTATTTCAAACAAGTGACACGAGATAAATGAAACTGCTTTTTTAGACCGATTCTTTTGAAATTTTGTGCGTATATTCAGTAGGAAACAGTTGTTGCCTGGGACTTGATGTCATACAAATATCGATGAAATTTGCGATACCAAAGAAGCTGTAAATTATCCAGTAGAGTTTTTGAGCTCATTGGATTTGCCAGGCATGCCACCACACCATTTACAACTGAAGGTTGGATCTCCGGTTATTTTGCTTCGTAATTTGAACCCAACACGGCAGTGCAATGGCACGCGAAATAGTCATTAAAAAAATTGATTGAAAACGTTGTCGAAGCTAGCATTTTGAACTGCAAGTTCCGGGAATAAGATGTATTACTACTATGATTCCCTATTATTCCACAGATGTGCCAATTGAATTCAAACGGATTAAATTTCTAATTAGATTGGCATTTGCAATGACAATCAATAAGTCTCAAGGCCAAACAAAGTCTGTTTATGGCTTAGATTTGGGCACACACTGTGTTTTTCACACATTATACGTGGCATGTTCTTGCACGGGTAAGTCATCCAGTTTGTTTGTGTAGACTAAAGATGGACTCACTAAAAATATCGTACACTCCATTGTACTAAGAGACTGATAATGTTTTTTTTAATTGTCATAATTTGTTATTGAGATGTAATTTGAAATTTATTAGTTAAAATAATAAAAGTACAAATAATTCAAAAAAGGAATGTTTGGTGTTTTGTTACTTTTATAGGCCGTCATCGTTCACAGCTTTCCATTCCTCTTTCAGTCATATACCACATACCCACACACTTAAAATGAGTTAGTTTTTTTTATTTGACTACCAAAATATTCACTCGAAATAATTTATCTGGCAAAACAACGTTTGCCGGGTCAGCTAATAATATATAATAATAATTATACAATTTCATAACTATTATAAAGAATAATAACCATGTAATGTAATATATAAAATATTATTATATAAGTATATTTATATTAATCAATAATGAAGAATATCAGTTTATAAATGCGGATAATTTACAATATTCTAGAAACTGAGTTCCTTTAATGAACTGCATTGAACAAGGAATGTTTAAAAATGTACAATAATTAAAAGCACAACCCGCATATTCTTTAAAAAAACAAACTGGCACTCACGAATGATATTAAAAATATCCATATTCAAAAATAGCACAAAATACAACAGAAGACTGAAGCAGTAGAATCCTTGCAATGAAAATGGTTAAATTTTTAAAGCAATTGAATTAAAATCATCTGAAATT